>MU902030.1:0-11122 GCA_036418205.1 Ostertagia ostertagi | reverse complement strand
AGAAAAACACTTATGGTACAAAACCTTAAAGCAAAAATAGAACACCAAAGTTCAACAATATGGTCCACTTATGTAAATTCATGCAGGAAACTTGCCGAAGCCGCTAATAAAAACGAAGAAGAGTTAAACCAATTTGAGAACTTCTGGAACAACATACGAGGAACTACCCTAATAACAACTGCGGCAACAATGACCAGACAGCTTGAAAAAAGACTAATAGAACTTCGCTGCCACAAAATAGCAATGCAACACTACGCACGCACCTTTACAATCAACTTCAACACACCACCCCATGCGCTACACACCATATCCAACCTTTGCACAAGAACCGTACCTGAATGCGCAACAACACCATCAAGATCCCCACCCTCAAGAGAGGTCCTCATCTAGTCTCAATATACCTCCAATCGATCAACTAACTAGTTGGATGCTCAAACCTACAAACGAGACTACGACATCAACAAACCCCGACATTAATAACTAATAACATTAATAACTAACTAACATTTAGGCACCAACATTCAGCCACACTAAATACTGACAAAACTATCCCCCAGCCACGCCTACACTACACAACTTAAGCTCGTATCCCACAATTCCATTTGCGATCCGAGCATGGCACACTTATCAAAGCTCGCCATCTTGAAAAGTTTAACTTCAACGGGTATTCAAGCGCTTGCTATTAATACAGAAACAAAACATACGACCGGCTGCATTTTCAGAAGAAAACATAACACTCGCATTCGGCATGGGCACTAGCCGGGCTGGCGGCCTGATATTCTCTACCTAAGCAAGCAGATCTATCAATTAATTAACTATTCCATTCTAACCTATACCAACTATTTCTATCTCACTAATCTAAAACTTCTGATAATAACTCAAACCATTACGGAAAAACAAATACAAGACCAATTTAAAGTTGAAGGTTTAGCAACACTTCACAAGCACCTAAAGCAGATTTTCTCAGTGGTAATTGGCGTTCGTTGGTGTCCCTCTTAGTGATTACTGCGAACATTCTGATACGAATGCGACCAGTAGTCTGGTACGTGTCCATGGCTAGATTGTTACTTCTTTGATTCTTGCGTTCTTGACATTGATCGAGGGAAGTTATTGATACCCGACTCAGTCTCTCCCAGAGTTACTTGGAGTAGTTCTCCATCGGGTGTCGAAACTGGGAACTTCAGGTGGTGAGTGAACTGTATTATGGTTTACAGTCGGAGTACATGATCCGGGTGTTGGTGAATGTTCTGTTAGTTCTCATGGATTCACTGCCCGCTGGCATTTGAAGTGTAGCCGAATTTTGTCGTTCTATTTTCTTGAATAGGTTTTATTTGGTTTTCGTAGTGTTTTCGTATTTTTGTCATTCGCATCTGTATTGATTTCTTGTGTATCGATTTTCTGAGTGCGCCATGAGAATGCTGGATTTTTCCATGACTCTTGGGATGCGTTCGGTTTTCAGGATTAGTTATCCATGGGGCAATGTTGAATGGTTCACGCTTTGAGGTTCCGGACGAGGTGTGTTCAACGTTAATTATCGATTTGATAATACATTTATTTGAATGTTACATTTTGCATTTTGTTCATTGATATTTAAGTGATTAGAAGATTGTGAACTTGCCCTTTTTGCTTTTTTCTTTTTTTCTTTTTTTTGAATCTTGCAAGGAGCTTTAAATTATATCCTTTTGGCATGAGCTGCTTCTTGTCATTTTGAACTTGGGAGCAATTCGCATATATAAAAATAAGGGCGCCTGCTACTGGAGAAATGAGCCACTCTGTTTAGTTCCGAATCGGGCTCTATGATACATAATTGGATTTGTAAGGTGCCGGCACTACTGAATATGGGAGCCTATCTGGAAGAATATCATATCAATCTGAGGCGCATGCGCATAATAACGTCGAGGGGAGCCCAAAAAAACAATGAACCTACTGTAACGCTGAAAACAATAATACCGTCGAGAGGAGCCCAAAAACAATGACCCTACTGTGATGCTGAAGACAATAATAGGGATTTCCATGACGAAGATCTGAGGCGTCTATCAACATAGGTTTTACATCTCACTGCAGTACTGCTAAACTTCTGAAAGTCATGTCGTGCCGTCTCTGGCAGGACAAGCGGATCCGCGGAGAAGCGAGACATGAAAGGGAGAGCCTTTCGGTCATAGTTTCTTTTTCGGTGTGCACACATTTAACTTACTTATTGAGGGAGTCTTGATCTCCCTGTTTTCTCGTGTCGTGGTATTGGTTTCTTGATCTTAGGTAGTCGATATTAGTATTTGAATTGCAGCTCATTCCTTTTGTTAAGCTCCTGCTTGTTTGTTGCTCCCTTTTGGTCATAGCTCTTTGATAGAAATGGGGTATCTTGAATTGAGGCTCCAAGGTAAGGCTCCAAGCATAAGGCTCGAAGGAAGGCTCCATGTCAATTGTGGCATGTGGCCACTCACCCGGGGTTATTTCAATTATCTGAGGTTCCACTTTCAGCACTGGAACTCGAGAAGTTTGACAGGGCGGCAGGACGCCTTCGCGTCGTGGCGGTCTGTCACCCTGCAGCTGCGCAATGGAACTAATAGATAAGGGTACCCGTAAATACGTTTGCTTTTTTTCCTGATTATTATGGTATCAATAAACGGGGTCCTCGTGCTTCGTTAGGGCCCTGAGAGTGTCGCGACGCGACAGATTGAGATCAAAATCACGAAGCACGGGGTTAGGGAAGAGAGTTTTTTTTTTTTTTTTTTTGAATCGCGGTTGATCCTTCCACATCGTCTATTCTAGTCGTTCCGATTGATTCATTTACTTTCAAATTTTGTTGTCTTATTTATATTTATTGTTGTCTGTACTTATTTATATCATATTGACTTATTTATATTTAGTTTAGGTAGTTTACGTATAAAGTCTTCAACATGATTGGAGAAATTAGATAGGGTTTAGCGTTCGGTAAACTTATTAATGTTCTATTAGGCTTACTGTAAAATATTGGAGCTTAGGATCTTGGTGATTTGGCTTGTGTGGGTTTATTTAGTCCTTATTGGTGTCGCATTTGTGTGCTCGGATCCGTTTCGGATCGGCCGATGCACCATGTTTCGAAGGTAGAGTGGTAGATTGCCCTATGATGCGACTTCTATTAAATTATTTTATTGACACAACACTTGTGAATACATCTTATACTACAATTCCTAGAAGCAATTGTCGAGTTATATTGCAACTTATACAACTTATTTCCTACATTAGTTAACGTTATGTTTGGTTAGCCTTTATTCTGAATTTCCTATTGGGTTCTTCAATAGTGACGTGTGCCTTAGGGTATTGATTGGTAGTGGCTGGAGGTGTGAGTTGGCGGTCCTTGGTTGGTGATATTGATTCGATGGCCTTGGCCGGTGGATGGGCCACTGGCTGTACCTTATGATTACTTTGTGCTTATTGATTATTCCATTATTGCTGGCGTTGCCGCCTTAGGTTATTGTGCGACCGAAGTCGCTTGTATGAAGACCGCTGGAGACGACTGGAGAAGTTGAGGAGACCGGCGAAGACCGCGAAGACTGGCCCGGAGTCTCCGAGTGCGTTATTTATACCCCCAGAAATGGGTGGTATTTATACCCGGGCCAGGGGGCGGTCCGTTGGAATGGCTGGTTGGAATGGACTGGCAGTGCGGCCAGCGGCAATTTGAACGCCGGTTTTGAGTTAGTTAATCAATAGGATGACGTGTCAAGGATTCACCTTGGTTTCTTTCGTCGCATCATGACGGAACGTCATGACAGTAAGGGCTCACCCGCCTGTAATCGGCTCAACTAATCGTAAGGCAATGAGAGACTAAGCGTGGAGAGGAGAGTATAAGGCGAGAGGGCGCAACAGATGAGGTGGTGCCAGAAAACAGCCTGTTGAGCGAAAAAAAATGCTTTTACTTACTTTACTATACTTTTACCTTTAAGGCAGGGATAGCCGAGTGGTTAAGAGGTTAGACTCATGTCTGCACCTCTGAAAACCGCGAGTTCGATCCCTGCCGAGGTTAACCATGCCTTGCAAAAATTGCAAAAATGGTTCTAGTACCAGCGTCAGGCCCAGGTTGACAGGCCGGCTGATGAAAGACCCCCGTCACACCAAACATGTCTCTAAAGTCGCAAAAGAATCAGTGATAAAGCTAGGACGTCACCCGGAAGTGGCGCGCAGAACCCCCGCCCGAGTTCTGTGGTCAGTATGCGAGGGCTACCGAGGAGTGAACGGCCTCGGCCAAAGAAGCTAGTTCGAATAGGGACTCTGAACGTAGGATCGCTAACTGGGAAGTCCCGAGAGGTTGCTGATCTGATGACGCGCAGGAATATCCAAGTCCTATGCCTTCAGGAGACGCGATGGAAAGGTGCTAAGGCCAGGAAATCGGGGGAGATGTCAAACCATGTCTCCGCAGTGAAAAGGATCAGCGATCGGATCATGGCTGGAGGACAGACACGGAAGAGGGGGACCGGACTATACTTTCCGTGTAAGCCGGATGCTCTGAAAGTGACAAGGACGAGTTCTATCTCAGCCTTGACGATGCTATCAGAACGATTCCAGAAGGTGACTACCTCACCATAGCAGGTGATCTGAATGGTCACGTAGGCAGTGAAAGAAGAGGCCTGGAAAGGGTGCACGGAGGTAGAGGAATAGGAGTGAGGAACGCCGAGGGAGAGAGGGTCCTGGACCTGGCTACGGCCCACGATCTGGCAATCTGCAGCACGTTCTTCGCGAAAAGGGAGACTCAGAAGGTCACCTACAGCAGGGACGACAAACGGAAATCGACCATGTGCTGGTAAAAAGATCATCCCTCAGAACTGTGAAGGACGTCAAGGTACTCCCTGGCGAAGAACTGGCTCCCCAGCACAGGCCCACTCCTGGCAGACATAGCCATGGAGCTCCCCAAGAAGACAAAAGGTAAGAACCGAGAGGAGAATCCGGTGGTGGAAGTTGCACCGTGCAGAGAAGAGTGACCTCAAACGAAGGATAATGGAAGTTGGTCTCCCAGATCCTGAGGGACCAGTGCAGCGGACTTGGCACTGCAGCTTAAAGCGAGGGATTACGATAAGTTTGGACTGGGTTCATAGTGGAAGTGGAGATGCTGAATAATGCCCCAGTGGCGAAAAAAGCAAAGAAATCCGTCAAAGAAGGCGCAAAATGGGACCCCTTTCTTTGCCCGTTGACCTCCGATAATGGACGAGCTAGCAACCAATTAGGAGGTCGTTTGCACATGTTATGCTGATAGCCTCTATCATTTCAGCAAGCATCATGCTTTGATTGATCACGCATCCCATGAAAAGTTATAGGATACACTCTGGAAGTGGAATATCTCGTCACATTGGCAATCGAAGGGCGCTGCTGCTGGGGGCGGAGCACAGACCGTGGCGGGGCTCAGAAAGGAATGGCAAGCCTTGTACGCTGCAACTAGCGCACCTTTGACCACAAAAACGCAACATTTCGTTTCCTTGGGCCCCTGACTACTGCTTCCAATGGTGCATGTACTTCCACGCTGCATACGTTTACGTCGTTTTTTAATGGGCTTTGATAGCCTTCTTTATCGTAATCTCTGGCTTAAGATCATCCTACGATGCGCCAAGGAGGTACTGGGAGAGACGCGAGGTGGATTCAGAGGAGACAAGGCAGCGTGGTTCTGGAACGAGGAGGTCCAGCGAGTCGTGAAGCAGAAGAAGGAAGCATACAAGCGCTGGCAGAAGACCCGGAGCCCCGAGGACCTCGCTGCCTACAAGAGTTGCAAGAGGCTCGCTAAGGCCGCCGTAGCCAAGGCAAAGAACACGGAGATGGACGCCTTGTACGAGAAGTTGGAAAGCAGAAACGCAGAGAAGTTCGTCTTCAGACTGGCCAAAGCCCGGCATCGGGCTACTCAAGATATCAGGGTGGTGAAGAGCGTGAAGAGCAACAACGGCCAATCCTGAGGAAGCCAGCCGAATCGGAGGAGGTGGGAAGTACTTCAGAGGTCTTCTGAACGAGGAGTTCTCCCACGAGAACAACTCACGGGCAGAGGCCACAGCTGGTCCCATCGCACTCTGGACAGAGGATGAGGTTCGGCGTGCACTTGGGAAGATGAAGGTTGGAAAGGCAGTTGGTCCGGATGGAGTACCCATAGAGGCTTGGAAGGCCCTGGGAGAGCACGGGGTGAAGTGGCTCACCCGCTTCCTGAATACGGTGACTGCCGAAGGAAGGATGCCGGATGCCTGGAGAACAAGTACTATCGTCCCCATCTTCAAGCAGAAGGGTGACGCGATGGACTGCTCCAACTACCGCGGTAAAAATTTGACTGCGCATACCATGAAGTTGTACGCCTGGGGCGGTATTCAATCCTTCCCCCAGGGGATATATCCCCCTACTCTGATTCAATCCTCTGGGGGACAAAAAAGGGTTGCGTCATAGGACCTAGCATACCTCTGTGTTTCTACCTGCCAGACAGTTAGAGCAGCGCGACCCCTCAGGGAAAGAGTGCTTCATCAGTGGAGGGTAGTAGCGCTGCTCTAACTGTCTGGCAGGTAGAAACACAGAGGTATGCTAGGTCCTATGACGCAACCCTTTTTTGTCCCCCAGAGGATTGAATCAGAGGAGGGGGATATATCCCCCTGGGGGAAGGATTGAATACCGCCCCTGGTCGACTCGAAACTGCGGGACCTCGTCCAGATCTTCCAGAAACACTTCGAGTTCATGCCCGAAAGCTCACTTGTGTAGAGACAGTGCTGCCATCATTTATTGCTACGTAAGTCCCTTTGGCCTCCTGACGGTGGAGCGCATTTGCTCACGGTGAAGAGGCGTCGAACGGGGAGTGTGGAAATTCGAGTTTTTCTTTTTTACATTTCAGGTAGTTCGGAAGATTCAGGTGGATTTTGGATCGATGTGGCTCCTCCTTCCTAACGAGTGCTCATTTGTTCTCAAACACTTCGGAATGAATAAGTTATTAGGCAAAAAATAAAATTGAAACACAATTTTTACACTCCCTTTCTAGGGCTATAACTTCCTTCATATTCGAGCTTCTGCGCCGAAGTGATTTGATTTGGAAAATTCAAATTATTCTCTCTCCAACCATGGGTAAAAATTCTTCGAAAGTTAATTTAATAAAAATTTAGTACGTTGTTACTTTTTTCTGTGCAAAGCGACTTTTTGACCTTCAAACGATCATAACTTCCTTCAAAGTCATTCATTTGGGAAGCTGAACACGTATAATAAACTACAGGATTCAAGCTTTCTAACGAGCACCCAAGCGTTCCTGAAAGATCAGTAGTTCAAAAATTAGTCCCGTTGTTACTTTTTTGGGGTTTGCGTTACTATTTTTTTGGAACCGCGACTTTTTTACCTTCAAACGATCATAACTTCCTTCAAAGTCATTCATTTGGGAAGCTGAACACGGTATAATAAACTACAGGTTTCAAGCTTTCTAACGAGCACCCAAGCGTTCCTGAAAGATCAGCAGTTCAAAAATTAGTCCCGTTGTTACTTTTTATTTTGAGGGGTATTCTTCAAGCCATTTTCTCGAAAACGCGAGTTTTCTTAGGTTTCACTGCCCGTAACTTCTTGGAAGACCAATTTTATGTTTAATTTAGGATGTGCTAGAAAGCTCCGAGCATGCGCTTGCACTACATCCCTTGCCTTGGTGCGCGCCACGCCTCGGGCGCCCTTCTAATTCGCTGATTCATTTGAAAGCTCATTTAGAGGGAATCGTGGTTTATAGATGCTGCTGTATCAGTCATCTTACGAAAACGTAACGTGCTGGCTATTATCCGATATTACCAAGAATCCCACTGTCGGCCACCGAGAGGGTACGACCCCCCTCCCTCCAAGCTCAACTGAGTACGACCCCCACGTTGTTACTCGTAACTCGGTTGACCCTGTCTACAACGGATGCCATCTTCATCGCTAGGCAAGTGATCGCGAAAAGCGCAGGCCTTGCTACCTAGCCTTCCTCGACCTGGAAAAGGCGTTCGACCGGCTACCGCGAGCAGTACTATGGAGATCGCTCAGGGAAAGGAACGTGCCAGAACACCTGATCTCTCTGGTGAAGGACATGTACGATGGGCAAGGCAGCTATACGCACCCCACACGGCCTAACGAAGGAGGTGGACATCACGGTTGGGGTGCACCAAGGGTCAGCTCTGAGCCCGTTCCTCTTCCTCCTAACACTAGATGTCCTGGTGAAGGGGCTCATGGAGGACCACTGAAGACCATCCTCTGCTGACGACATCGCCTTGATAGCGGATAGCAGAGAGGAACTTCAAGCCAAGGTGCAGAAATGGCAGAAAGTCCTGGCAGAAGGTGGGCTACGGCTGAATGTTCCTGAGCTCCGAAGAGGGTGCAGAGCCGATCGTGGACGGCCATGGTGAGACCATCGAAAGGTGGAGGACTTCCGATACCTTGGGAGCGATCTGGCAGCCGACGGTAGTGTGGATCAGGCAGTGAAGGCTCGGGTCAACGCTGCATGGATGAAATGGAGGGAGTCCACTGGAATCCTCTGCGATCGAAGGTGCTCCAGAGCGCTCAAAGGGAAGGTGTACCAAACAGTGGTAAGCTTTGTGTCTTTAGGTGTACCTTAATAAGTATCGGTGACTGTCCTACATCCACACCTCCTGCCCACACCCCATCGAATTTGTTTGACCTGTCACCCACTCTGGTGTTCCTCTACCCTTATGCTTAAACGAAGATATCCTTTCCTCTGAACCAGAACCGTTTCTTTGGACCACTGCAGGCCGAATTGAGGAAGCACCTCGGGAGTGCTTCCACACTACCCTCGATACTTATCAGAAGTACAATTTAGGTGATCGATTACGTGTCACGAGCGCTCTCATTCTTTTCTTCAGTAGTGGAAAGCACAATGGAGTCTCCCCCACCTCACAACTCCATTTTCACCGCTTGGTTTAGGCACTATAATTGAGAGAGACAACTATTACAGCGCTGATATCTCCTCCCCAGTCTAGAATCTTTCTCTTTCCAAGATTCCTTCAGAGCCTCGAAATGTCAATCGGCAATCGGCATCGGGATTCCTTTACAAGCGGGTTTCACTTGCGATGGACCGTATATAAAATATTACACGTTTACAACTCGCTCTCTGAATTGAGCCACGCACTCGGCTGCAGGTAAGATCACAGAGAGATGTGGAAGTCTACGCTTGTCATCACGATTTAGATCTTCTACAGACCTCTCCTTCCGCACCCCATCGACTTCTTGATGCTAACCTCTGTGCTTGTAGCCTTTTTTTGGCAATTAGTCCGCGTCAATTTGTTTTTCGCTACCTTGCTGTTCTTTCTCCTCAAAGGAATCCTTCGCGGAAAATTCCTGAATTTTTTTGACATGAATGTGTCAGTTGTGATCACTGGAAACAGCACACAAAGTTTCACGCATGAAGATTCGGTTTCCGAAGAGAAACAAACGTACAAAAACTACACGTTATGGACATCGAAGGTAATTCGGGCGGAGCCAAAGGCGAGGCATGGAAAGAAGTTGGCCTTTGGCCGGCTACGTATCAGGCGACGCAATGAGAGAATCGGGTTAAAGCGCGCGATTTCGGAGAGTGGAGACAAATCGATCGATGGAATAGGATGGAGTAGAAGTGTAAGATGTGAATGCAACGAAGCAGAAGGCCAGAAAGAGCTTCTAGTGAATGCACTCCAAGAACCAAGTGGCATCCCCGTCGCCAGCATTTGTGAAAGACGTCCGTGGGCAATTTGAACGCGTAGCAGCCATTTCGATTTTTCGAATTTTGTACAAAACAAAAGCAATTTACTTCTTTTCTTTCTTATCGTGGATGATGAGTCTTAACCCAGTGAATTATGGCTGGAATAGGATCATGGTTTTTTCATGAAGGATTCCTTCAAGCATTCTAGCCTCTTGCAGTCCCAACAAAAGTTCGTCTTGTCTCATCTCTGTAAAAAGTGCTCATCACATTATTTTCAGTGCATACAACTTCCACCGAAATTTACCTTTTCAACGAAAGGAAAACCACAATCAAGGTCCAAAACAGGAAGGCAACATGGGCGTAGTGGTCCCAAAACGACAACTTCACTGAATGGCTGCATTTCTGAACACATGTAATAATTGTGCAAGGTCTATCATCATGTTATTATCATATTATTATTACTATCAAAATTTTGAACTCTGACGATCCCCTTCCCCTGTTCAACACTCTAGAGTGTCCCCCCTTTCTCCGATGCCGATGGTGTCGTTACAGCTGTAACTGCATACTTAATCCAATTCATCCTCACTTATGATTTCTACGGTCTCTCGCGTTCTGTTCTCCCAAAAACATTTGATATTTTCATCCTTTGTGAGTTTTGGGAGGGAAGAGATCCTCATGAGGACATGTCCCCATTCGACCCACATAACAACTCATGATAAAGACTTTCCAAGCATTATTTATACGGCCCACTTCGTACAACTTGGTACACGTAACGGTAGATTCAGAATGAGGGTCATGTGAAAACTACAGAGGCGGCTATCACGACGGCTGAAAGGCGGCGGTCTTGATTAAAGGACGAATTCACGCTGAAAAAGGCAACCCATTTCAAATTAACTTAGGATGGTGAGTGGTACACGAAAGAAGGAAGAACCATGAGAAACGGCCCAGAACCCGAGAAATGGGACCCCTTCCTTGCCCGTTGATTTGAGCATTGATGCGACTCTCATCGCTGTGCCCTCTTCAACACTACGCTCTCTCACCTATCTAATCACTCGCCACGTATAGACCTGCGGCGAGTGATCAGATGATCGGTGGGCGTGCACTGGCCCACCGCGCCAAGATTGAGCCATAATAGGTCGCCGAGGTCAACTTTTCATGCCAATTGCGCTTCAGTCGCACCCTCAGGAGGTCCGCGGGTCCCTCAACTAGGTGAATTACTCCTTCTTCGACCTTCATTCTAATCGTGAATTCCTCCTTTAAGCCATGAACGTCATTTGTGGAAAGGCATGAAGAGGCTGTTCCGAACACACTCCACCGCGGCTAGGGGTCTAGGGGTGTGGTTCACTAGGACAGAAAGCGACTTTTTCGCGTTTCGCAGCGCGAAACATTTTTCGCTGCGGGAACCTCAGGTCCACTGATGATCAGCGGTGGACCTGAGGTTCCCGCAGCGAAAATTTCGCGCTGCGAAACGCGAAAAAGTCGCTTTCTGTC
>MU901901.1:0-13946 GCA_036418205.1 Ostertagia ostertagi | reverse complement strand
GCTGTCTTCGACTTTGGCGGCTAGATCTTTAACCACGTCTAAAAACGCTTGGCGCTTCTCCAAAAGCGTGCGCTGCGCTGCTCGAGCTTGCGCTAAGTATGACTGAATGGTAGCTTGACGTAAGCCAAGCACCTGCGGCGTTACGCTGCTTTGCGGATCTAAAGGTTGGAGAACAGACGCCGGGATCTTACCTTTTACAGTTTCCCACGCCGTAATTGCTTTAGTTAAATCGTTCTTATGAGCACTGAGTTGCGACATTTTGTTCGCTGGCAGGAGGTAGTACTGCCGTACCCAAATCTAAAACTAACTAAGGTGAGTGTATGTTGATCCGTATGGCAGCTGTGGCCACTAGCTGCCCTACGGCAACAAACGAGTAACATGTGACGCAGTGCTGGCCAGGCAAATAAACGGGAATTGACGGCGTATGCGATACGAGAGATAATGGAGCACAACAAGAAGAGGTACTATGGTAGATGGAAGTATAACGTACGCACTATGAACAGCGGCACAGACAATGTGCACTAGCGTATAATGCCAACATGAGCCCGTGAATGGGGTGCAGCGTGACTCAAGGAGACCCATAGTACCCTATCAGAGAGCACCGTCGCATACCTAACCCACCTGCGCAGAGTTAACGCCAACTCGACGTATCACGGCTGTCCCCACGGCGGCCTGTGCCACTCAAGTCGACGTGGGTGAGAGAAGGGTCCCACGTGGAGATAGGCTGGGGAGTCCCAATGGCGTGACGCCTGTGAATTGAACTGCACGTTTGAACATAATTTGTATGCCTACGACCATTACCGGGCCGACTAGGCTAGCGGCGAGCGCGAGAGCAGGCTCGATCACTAAGGCCCAACGTGGGTTTCCCACACGTTGAACCCCAGCTCGATGCACCATGTCGCGCCGGCACGGACGCCTTGCTCCCCGCTAGTCGCATAAGCATCGGGGTTCACCCGGCGAAGGAGCGGCGTCAGTGTCGGCGTGAGGGTAGCTACGGGGACTTACGCCGCGCTCGCTGCCCGCCACTATGCCACGCGGACACCTAATAGGCCTGAGCAGCCCCGACTGGCAGTACGCCATATCCTACTGCGTATTGCAATACCTAGGACTACGCCTGTGATGTTATTGTCCCGATACTAGCTAGCTACGATGAATTTATGGCCCGGCCTACGAGCGTTATACTGACTATGAACACACTAATTATATTACTAAATAGATAGTATGGTGCGGATCAACCGCTACGATTTGAACACTACAAGAAAATATATACCATAGATTCATATGATCTTGAACTACGACGAACATTGAAACTACGATGAGAATAAACGACTACAACATAATACGGCTACTACACCTAGACTCACGGGTCGAACCCAGAAGTGCTTCTTACGCGGGGATGACGTGGCTCGGCTCCGATGTTCTTCGACGGGCGTCCATGCCCGGAACCATTCGTTGACGTACGAACACTGGAGCACAAGTGGCGACAACAGACAGCAACGGCCAGCGGACTACACTCGACGGCGGCAGCTCGTAGACTGAAGACAGGCGAGGGCGCGTGCACTCTGCGTCCCTGACGTTCTTCGAGAGACTTCGACAGCGCGGGCGCGCCAGGACCCGCGCACACCCGACCAGGCGCGACCCTTTAGGTGGAGTCGTACGGAAGTCACGACAGGGGGGCAACACAACAGCAATGCTTGGTGACCCCTTAGGGGCTAAGCCGAGGAGAGTGAAAAATATAAAGCTCACATCCTCCAGAATTCCTTCGTTGCTAACGCTTAGTCGCCAAGACAGCATTGGCTAAGGCAGCATAACCTAATGGCTAGCATAACTTGATATGCCCCCCTCCCCCCCCCCACACGACGCAAAATTTCAAAGGTAGCGAATTCCACGACCAAATGTCACGCGGTCCGCCCCTCAAAGGTTGGGATAAACGATCACAGAAGTGAATTCTGTCAGTTCCACGCTCTCGTCGTGAGATGCTAAGAGAGAGAGAAACGTTAACCTTGGCCCTTGCCATGTGGTTGATCGAACGAATCGGGGTCGCGAAGGAGTCTGCGTCTCGATTGTCACCGTGCTATCTCACCACTTCTCCCTTCTAACCACAATGCCTCTTCGTCATCACATTGTCTACCTAGCCAAAAAAGAAGTTTGCAACTTAAGCATTTTGGTGATTCCTTTAGCTTTTTTGATCACTAATAATCCCTCTCGCAGTTCCACTTTCACTTTGACGCGCTGAAACGGCAAATTTTCTCCCGCGCCGCTCCCCCCCACTCATCACATGCCACTTCTTACAACCGAAGCAAGTACGACCCCCCTCTACAAACTCACCAAAATACGACCCCCCGTTGCTACTTGTAGCAACATAGGGTTGACCCTGCCCCGGATTACCTCCGGGTGCCTCGCAGCGCGGAGCGCGCGTGTTCAGCCTCGTCGCGCAAGCGGCGAGGCGAACGCTGCGACGGTGTTCGGCTTCGTCGCGCAAGCGGCGAGGCGACGCTGCGACGGTGTTCGGCTTCGTCGCGCAAGCGGCGAGGCGAACGCTGCGACGGTGTTCGGCTTCGTCGCGCAAGCGGCGAGGCGAATCTGCGACGGTGTTCGGCTTCGTCGCGCAAGCGGCGAGGCGAACGCTGCGACGGTGTTCGGCTTCGTCGCGCAAGCGGCGAGGCGCGAATCGCTGCGACGGTGTTCGGCTTCGTCGCGCAAGCGGCGAGGCGAACGCTGCGACGGTGTTCGGCTTCGTCGCGCAAGCGGCGAGGCCAACGCTGCGACGGTGTTCGGCTTCGTCGCGCAAGCGGCGAGGCGAACGCTGCGACGTCGCTCCATTTTTTGGGTTCGCTGCCCCGAACAGCAGGGGCGGCGTCGTTGACCGCTCACACTAGTGCTGGCATTGTGCACTGGAAAGCCTGCAACCGCGCTCTGACGCAAACGTGGGTTACGGTATACATCCTATGTTCCTTAACTTATAATCTTGTCTCAACTGCCGTTTGCGCGAACTTCAACGAGGAGGTCGTACTTGGGATCTTGGAGGAGGTCGGGGGACGGCGTAGGGGGGGGGGGGAGAGAATTGCTTGACATATTTGGTTAATAGTTTGCTGATTCAGAAATTACTTGTCCTCTTTCCTTACACACTTGTAGTTTCGGAGGCGGAGAAGGGGTGTGTCATGTGGTACCAGGTTCAACGGCAAGTGGTACCGAGTTCAACGGAACCATCGGCAAGATTAAATTGACTGAGATTAAATTATATAAGATTGACCGTTGGAGAAAGGGTTTGCAGGGCACCCAAAGGGGGGGGGTGCCCGTTTCTGGAAATTGTTGCAGCGGATCCGCTGCCGCTAATAGCATGTAGCGGCTGCCCTGAAAACCAGACCAAATCTCAAGAAAAAAAAATTAAAAAATTTAGTTAGACTCGTTTTGTTTGTTAAGTGCTGTTTTAAGGCCCCAGCACGTTGCGAATATTTTATTTTTTCAGATTGAATGGAAAAATTAAATTCTTGCAAAAGTTGAAGTAGTAGCAGGAGACGCGATTGGGCGTGATAACATGCGTTACTACTGTATCGGACTTTTTACAGGAGGCTTTCTCAACCTGGGTTCGAGGAAATTCACGATGAGGAAATAAATTTGATGAAACTCCACAGTAGGACCATTAAGGCCGCGTTCATAGTTCGCGACTCGGGAGATTAGGATAGTAGGCGACAGGATATTAGGATAGTAGTAGAGTAGGAGATTGCGCTGACAAGATTGGATACGTATCGATTGAAATCGCTGGAGAGTAGTAGATTGGGCGACTTCAAGCGAATAGATCAATACATATCTAATCTTGTCAGCGCACTCTCCTAATCTACTACTATCCTAATCTCCCACTATCGCCCGTCAATACACATGTTTTTCGAGTCGCGGAGTCACGAACTATGAACGCGGCCTAATGGAGCCTTCATAGTTGGCGATCCTAACATGCGATTAGACGACCGATTCAAAAATAAAAGTATACGTATCGATAATTCGATTAGGCGATTAGGGGAGTAGGCGAGTAGGCGAGTAGGCCAAGAGAGAAGGATACGTATCGAATTGTTGCTCCGCCCATTGAACGATCGCGTAGTCGCCCAATCGCCTAATCGCACGTACGATCGCCAACTCTGAACACTCCATAGGCAATCATTCTGTGTCTAAGGGAAGTAATGTAAGGTGATACTGAAATGGAAATGTTTGTCACGGTTTCGAAAACCTTGGGAGTCCGCGCTTCGCGATGCTCCCCCCCCCCCCCCACCTCAATTACATTAAATTTGCGCCGCCTATAAAATTAAAGGGAGGTAAGCTAACGTTAGGCAGTTGAATCCCAACTACATATCTTCAAAAACTGATTGTTATTGCGTTTGGGGAATTATCAGTGGAGCAGGCCTTTCGGAATTTCGATGGGAATAGTGCGCTCCAGCGTGAAAACGACTGAACCTCGTGATGCGGCGAAGAACGAGTGGAAAACACGCGACTTCAAGCTTACTGTACTTCTGCTCAAATCGTTTTCTCTTTGAATTCTTGGGTCCGTGTCCAATTCGGGAATGGCTTTCTTTAATTTAAGAGACAAACATCCAGTTAACGGAAATGCGAACAATTTTTCTAGCTTCTTTCTTGAAGTAGAAATTTCCGTTTTTGCTCCCGTTCAAAGAAAATTTCGAATTTCTTTCTTTTCCATTTATTTCCATGTACGGTTGTTATCATCATGTCATTTGACTTTATCTAATCTTTCGATGAATCTTGAAATTCCTGTGTAATCATGGCCATGCGTGTGGTTATGAGGGGGAAATGACTGATAGGCGCTGCCATTATTCGGAAATCGATCGCTTTTATCATCAGTTGTGCCCATGTTTAACTTCCTGTTGTACCTGTGTTTTTGTTCTCGTTTCTTCTTCTTCAGTGCTCTCCTGCTTGCATTTTGTAGCGCTGTCGCAATATACGAGGGCATTCTTCAGGACTAAGTCTAGAAGGGCAGCAACCACGGGGAAAATGAAAATGGCTAGCGCTCTTCGGAGTTTCTCCACCTCTCCACGCCTGAGGCTTAGTCTCGTTTTCAACAAAAAAAGACGTTTCACACTATTTTTAGTGCACTGCCACCGCAGTGCCCCCCATATTGCGATAGCATCCCTTTTTTTCTTCTGTCCGGAGGTCGTCTATATGAATTTCAGTTGGGAATATCCCAATTGCTTCGCAATACATTGTTGGCTTCTTTCTTTAAAGGATCACGTTTAGATAAAACCGGATGCAAACAGCGGATGGATTCGGACTTGATGGAGGTCCGCCAGTGGGGGCAATGCCTCCGCCTGGCTCACGTCTGGCCAAATACTTAGGAAGCGGCAACCGAGCAGGTAACTATTTTTTTGCGAAGCTTGGGTCTGTAGAAATCCCCACAAAGGATGGGTTTCGTACATATCAAGTCTTCAAGGGTTTGGTGATTAGGGATAAAGATGTCCTGATAAAAGCTTACAAAAACGTATATCTGTCCCATCGCGGAATGTGGTACATCGATCTTTGCCCTCATAAGAAAAAGGATCCCAGTTACTTGGAAAAATCCAAGATGATTTCACTTGAAAGCTATTTATTAGAGCTGGTGGTGCTATTTACGCTCATGTGCCTCAACCGAATTCCAGAAATAGAAGTTTCCAATTGCATAGTTTATGTCCTAGAAAAGTTGTGACGCTTGTGTGGTGTTTAAGTTGTTATCCGGTATTGCCCGAGTTGATGCAAGGCAGTACCAGAGGAGGGCCTGAGAAAATTTCATATGCAACGCCAAGAACTAACGTGAAGGCTCTATAGCTTCACCTGTCGTGCGGGGTCTATATATGCTTCTCTTAAATCTAATGTGGCACTCGTCACTCCCACTTTTGTGCTTTTCAAACGCCTAGCTAAGAAAAATTTGTTGAGCTATAACTAGGTTATCTATAAGGAAAGATTGTTGTACTGTTGCTCATTTATCGTTGTTTCCCACGACTGCCTTATGCGTCGTTTCAAATAAATAAATAAATAAAAATGAAGGACTTGTATCGAAGTAAAATGTTTGCCACCTCGAACAGGTCCAAGAAAAAACTTGAGTGAAACTCGTCAGCTTTTCAATGCTAGGAACTTTTTTCTTGTAGAATATATGAGTGAAAAATTGTACTACAGTATTAAGCCTTGGCATTCCCAATTTTGGCAAACTTTTTTACTTCTGAATTTGACAAGATCCCTCCAGAATTTAGGAGCATTCAAGCATTCTATGTTCTGGTAAATGTAGCGCTCTCATAGGCGGCCACCGTTGAAAAAGTACACGGGCGTCCGTAGTTTCGAATTTGATTAATTCAGAAATTCTATAATTTGTGGGTATCTTCAGAAACAGTATGCCACCTTGACTCTTTGTAGGACGGAACTCCCTTTTTACTTTTGTTTCAATAATTCCTATAGACCTTTGATTTGATATGCCTAATTTCTAGATCTGTATTGATTATTAGATTTTGCTCGATAGCAGTGTCTTCCTTGTAGAAGTTCTTTCAGCTACCACACTCTTAAAAGCTTTTATTGAGTATGGAAGTTTCAAGCGGTCGCCTTAATTTTCATGAAAGGCAGTCATAAAGAGAAACTTGCTGCCGTAATGGTGTGTCAGTGATTGTTTTTGGTTCTGAATCTTGTGCCTCAAAGCAGATCCGCAAAGTCGAGAAAAAAGCTCAAAAACCAGTTTCGCGTAGTTTTACACCGCACCTATGTGAAAAAAAAGAGTAGTTCCATCATCCGTAAAAATTTGTTGGAAGGTTTGAGGATTTTCAACAATTCATCGCACCCGATAATTTTTTCTGAGCGGCCTCCTTTTGAAATTAGCTCTACATGCAATGTTGTCCTGCGTGAAACATTTCAAATTTATGTGCTCTGTGGCGCTTTCTCAATCACATCAAACATGACGTGCGACTTTGAACTTCATATCAGTTCCAATCAAGTCGGTCGATAATTCATATGTCAACAAGACTAATCGATACTGTCATGAAAGAAAGTTTGAGCGGTGGAGCATTCAAAACATAGAGCGCCTGGGTGGGAGTAAGTGAAGGTTTATGTCGGAGACAATGCATCATGAGTGTACTGTCAAGGCCAGAAAAGTGTATGTGTTACGAATGCTACGTTTTCAAGAGTTAATCTTGTTGTCGTTGTGTTATAGTTGTAGTCTATTGGCAGTGGAAATGGTGGGTCACATTCATTGAGGGACGGAGAAATGTTGGGCCGGATAGTGTTCTTTGTACTAGAGTTCCCATAATGCGCAGCGTGGAAAAGTCCCCGGAGTCCGTGAAACATTTCGCTTTCGCTTTTACACCCACTACGGAGCTTTCTATCCTTGCGAGAAATTGGATTACTTTAGGCGTTATGAACTGTAGCACCACTCCCCTCCTCCCATACTGGATTAGAGTATATTTTCAAATTCTCAGGACCATGGAAATGTTATCCTCATTAATTTCCTTTTCAGGAGGAAAGGTAGTGCTTGACACCTTCGTTGCAAATGTGAGTTCATTTCGAATTTATAGATTTCGGCATTTGAACTGTGTATTCTGGAACAATGCTGCTAAGCGCGCATTCATAGTCGATCGTCCGATCGTAACGATCGCACAACGTTAAATATGTATCGATCGTCTAACCTTTGAACACGTCTGACGATCGATACGCGTCCAATGCTCTGCTAAGTCCAATCATTAAGAACATTATATCCTCCTCCTTATATTAAATAAAAGGATAAAGGATAAAGCATTTGCCGTTGATCAATCCCTTTTTGGGATGCGGCACGCATTCTACTTCCATTTGTACATTCGTAGTGGCGTTTGAATGCGATGTGGCCTATACAATGACTTGCGGGGGCCAGCCGATGTTCAAGTCAGTGTTTTTATCCTCCCAGACAAGTCTACCAATTAACCGACCCCGGAGGGATGGAAGGCTTGGTTGGCCCGGGCGACTCACGACCCAGGATTTGATCCCGGACCGCTCGCGTGGTAAGCGCGCCACTACACCACTTCCGCCCTTAATATTATATATTAAATAGACCTGAATAATTAACCGAATGTCGGGGTTCGAGGATATTCTTTTAATATAATCCTGCCCCATATTCACTCCAGAGATATGTGTTTCATAGCATATTGGAAATTATTTTTTAGTCCATTGTTCAAGTTCCTAAACGTATTTGAGATTTAAGGTTCCTACATTCATACCTCAATTTGCCCAACTTGGCCTTGGTGACATGCAACAACCGCCACCGCCAGGAAAACAGACGGGCACCCATACACCGTTCACACCACATCGAGCAACGCCAACTTTTCATCCTGGTCCGTTCCTTTTGTTTAGCATTTATTCAACCAAGTTGTGGAATTCGGCTTGTAAGCTTTTAGAACAAGCTGAATTTCGGACTCGGCTGTTATGCAATCGCCGAGTTTGACATCCATCTGAGGCTACGTCTTATTGTTAGAGTAATGATGTGCTTTATGTCATTTTGATTTTGCCGTGCGTGCTATTTGAAAAAATCGAAACGACCGACAAATAGAATCGATCAATCACCAGTCGTACCAAATGAAATACCGTCTCTTACTCATTCTTACTTATTCGAGGAGAGCCATAGTATTTTATTGCCTGCTTATCGGACCTTTCCCTACTAATGATGCTTATTTTGTAATCTGCGTTCGCTCACCTTATCGACACTCATTTAGCTAATGCCTCATCTCCAGCCAATCAAGCTGAGGCGCTGGCTCTTTATCAGGTAAAAGATACCTTTCTCTTTCTATTAATTCTTTAAAATCTCAATTAAAACTTTCCTTGTTTTAGGAAAATCATGGAGGGACGACTTATTTCTATCCACATCAGCAGCCGCCACAAACATTAAGTACGCCTGATTCGGCTACTGGAAGCACTCGTGTTAGTAGTGCACCGTTACACGAGCAAGTAGTCCCAGAGAATCATACCGTTGTTGTGAGTTATTTTTATCTTTTGAATCTTTATCTCTTGCTCATGCGCGCGAATATTGGAGAATATCAATTGTTTACCTTTGAAGCCGTTTTCGCAGAAGTATAATATATCATGCGGAAAATATTACAAACTCCTAATTCAACAGGCTTCTCATTTGCCTGTTGAACCACGCAAAGCTCTTCAACATCGTTTCAATACAAATAAGCTCATGCTGGACCGTTTCCGCCTACATTTATCCATGAACTCATTCCCAGCATTTTAGCACGCAAACTTAGTTAATGCCTTCCGTAAGTACCCCCGAGCCAGCGCCTGGGGTTCGTGTTTAGATCGAAGAGGTGCCCCCTGCAAACGCCCTTGTTGCGCTGCGGCCTCGGCACTAGGATTATCTTCAGGGCTTTTAGCAACATTGCGTGCGTCTCCTTGCCCCTTTTTCGCTGATCACTCGGTAACGGTTTGCGTGTATTGGGTCGGCACTTAGCTTTTTCCCTTATCCGCAAATACTAAATTGAATCTTGAGTCAATCAATCTTGTGCCATTCCGGGTTCATTTATTCATGGTTGCTAACTGCTATGATTGACCTGTGAAAATAAATAAAAATAAATAAGCGCGATGCCCTTCACGTAAGCTTGTGATGCGCTTGTTGAAGTGCGCGTACTATGTTCCTTTGTTTGTCGCTCTCAAGAAAATCATGTTTTCGGCCATATGCTTATTATTGGAGGCCTTAATTAGTTTCCGTTGCAGAACACCAACGGCAGTTTCTCCTATCAAGGTCCAGTGCCACACATAGGCAAATTTCGCCCAAAAAGTGTGGCTAGTAACAACATGGCTCAGTTTATCTCACCTGACGTGAAAATGGTAAGATATTCATCTCAGGGAAAGTGATCGAAAACGTTGTACAATATGGCGTGACGTGATGTATAATTTTGTAGGAACTAGTTCATCGGCAACTCGCTATGGAAGCTCGAGCCGACCCACTGGTCTATCCTGATTTACCGCAACAAGTATGTGATTAGCCTTCTATTGCATGAGTTTACTTTGGATAAATCATTGGTTTAACGTTAACACATGAGAGGGCATAATTCGCTTGCAAAATTCCACATGCTTAGGTGGAGCACTTCAATCAACTGGTCCCATTGGAACAAATAAATCAACACCATGCTACCCAGTCCGTGTTCAAGGCGGTTTCTATTCGCGATGGTGTTACGTATTGTATTAGGAGATTACACGGTGAGTTGTGGAACTTTTGTTGGTTGTTTTTTATATTCACGTCGTAGGTTTCAAGGGGTAGTTCGCATTTTTTTCTTTCTTTTATGATCATTCTGTAATGGAAGAAGCGTTTCCAGGCTTCCGTATTTCTTCTCCGAAACAACTGCAACCGTTAGAGACGTGGAAGAAGTTAGTTAATGTCAATGTCGTACAACTGCGAGAAGTAATTGCCAATTGCAAAGCTTTCGGTGATAGTTGTGAGTTCGAATTGTCTTATCATTTGTTCCGCATTCCCAGCGGCAACTTGTACAAAATAAAAATAAAACCCTGGGGAAAACAAAAGAATCTTAAGAACGGCTGCTTTCTGCCGATTGTGGTTAACTGTACTAGTCATTCTAAGGCTGTTTCATTGTCTTACCTACTGTGGACAATTCGAAGTAGTGTAGTCGGTGCGGCGAGCTACCCATGGTGTTTCATTGCATTACTTTTGTGGCCTTGTCGTCGCTGGCGATTGTTTGAGTTCATTTATTTAGATAAACTTTCGAGAATACATTCATTTAACGCTTGAATACATGAGCATATTTAAAAGAAGTACTTGAAAACCCAACAAAATGAGGGGCAACAGAGTTTTGCATACAATGGCCTGATTGCATAACCAGCAATAGCCGTGGTGGTTTAAGCTGTAAAAGCTGTTCTGAACAAGTCGATATTTTCTTTTGCAAATGTTCTCCTCAAAATGCGTCCTAGTAAGCTGCTACCCCCATATGGACTGAATTCTTTACTCAAATATTTTTAGCCGTGATTCTCGTCTATGACTATCATCCTCTGGCGGATTCGTTGAAGACTCGACATTTCGGTCGGATGCTTGGTAGCGGTTTCATCGATGGAATAAGTACGGGTTGCCACTTTTATCAGTTTAACGTTTTTTTTTCTGATTATTAGAGATGCCTAATAGTTATGTAGTATTCGTTGGATTAAATTAAAATACTTGTAACTGTTTCTTCTTACAAGTTTAGAAGTTTTCAGCTGGAGCCAAAATGTCAAGTCAACTCTCTGGACACGCATCGAATCAAATGCAGCAGGGAGCTGGAGTAGTTGAGTGGTTGCTGTGGTCGTATGTGATTCAGCTCTCATCTGCTTTGCGAGCCGTTCATGCTAATGGTCTCGCATCCAGATGTGTAGATCTATCGAAAATCCTTGTTCACGGCAAA
This sequence comes from Ostertagia ostertagi, assembly GCA_036418205.1. Taxonomy (NCBI): domain Eukaryota; kingdom Metazoa; phylum Nematoda; class Chromadorea; order Rhabditida; family Trichostrongylidae; genus Ostertagia; species Ostertagia ostertagi. The sequence goes on along the minus strand of MU901901.1, from coordinate 2,574 downwards.
AGCAAGGTAAAAATTCAACCTATTTCTTTAGGTTTCTTTGTAATCATTTCTTTTTAAGATCCTGTTGAGTTGCGGTGGAGTCGCCGATCTTCTTGCTCCCGACACCCAAGTGCAACAGTTGCAGGTGATCTTTTTTATTATCCAATTGTTTGATGTTGAAAGGTTTATATTCCAAAATCTAATGCTTTTAAGATGGAAGATCTTCACGCTCTTGGTCGGGTTCTTCTTGCCTTAGCAACTGGCAACGCTTTTTCGGCTCGCCGAGACCTTGTCCAGCAGAGCATGACATACGTCACGAATCATTACAGCAGCGATATGAAAAATCTCATAAGGTAGTCTGCCCTTATTATGATTTTCATATATGCGCTCACGCTTGTTCGTCAGCCCACATTTCGCTCAGGCAGCGAAATTGCGTGTCTTCTTCACTATCGATTTCATATTAATTTGATCGTAGACACTTGAAGGAGTGCGCGTCTACTTCTTTGAAATTCTTAATTCGAGCATTTTTATTTGGTTAATTCATAGGCTTTGCGACGCATGCCGATTTTTTCTTGGAACTTTATTATTTCCTAATATATAAAGCGTAATTGTGCAATACATTCGCCACTACTTATATGTCACTAGGCGTAAGGCTTGCGTATCACCGGGATTATGACGTCTTTTTCCAGAAAAAAGGCGCATCTGTCGCCCACTTGTTTTTATTTTCCATCAAGATATTTAAGTTGCAATAATTTTAATGGCTTTATTAGTATCAAAACTTTATTGATAACGTTTCGGGCCTAAGCCCTTCTTCAGATCAACTGAAAAACAGCATAACACATGTACAACACATGAAAACATTGTGTATAAGAGGTGTACCCCACCAACGTCGTCCCACTGGAAAGGAGCGGGGAGGAGGACGAAATGGTTGACAGGAAAATGGTGATGGGATGCTACGCGGGCTTTTATATGTGAAAGAAGGGAATGATCTTCCTATTGTCACAACCGCTTCCCTCTTGCACGTAGCCCTGGCCTATAGTTCTATGAGCTTCATCGCCATCTTCATTTCCTCCTTATTATTGATCGGTGGTGCACACTGCCTTATTTCCAATGCTTCCCTTATCTTTCGCTCGACCGGGTCAGTCACATTTCTGTGTAGGATAACAACACGAAGTGTCGGGGGCATTTCTTGTGCGTGTCGTAGTGTGTCCTATCAACCTGATCTTCCGTCCACCTCCTTCGCTACGACGCATTCTGACATCATCACGTCCATATGAAAATCGGTGCGAACGAACAAACTGCACGATCTGTGGGGAGCAGAAGGTGTGCCAGATGAGGTGTGTTGTGTATAAAGTAGAGTGTCTCGGTTGCGGTGAATTTTACGTTGGAGAAACGGCAAGACCACTCTACAAGAGAATGGATGAGCACATAAGAGCCCTGCGTAGTCCCCAGAACTACGCAGAGAGTCCATTCTCAAAACACCGCACACTACGACACGCACAAGAAATGCCCCCGACACTTCGTGTTGTTATCCTACACAGAAATGTGACTGACCCGGTCGAGCGAAAGATAAGGGAAGCATTGGAAATAAGGCAGTGTGCACCACCGATCAATAATAAGGAGGAAATGAAGATGGCGATGAAGCTCATAGAACTATAGGCCAGGGCTACGTGCAAGAGGGAAGCGGTTGTGACAATAGGAAGATCATTCCCTTCTTTCACATATAAAAGCCCGCGTAGCATCCCATCACCATTTTCCTGTCAACCATTTCGTCCTCCTCCCCGCTCCTTTCCAGTGGGACGACGTTGGTGGGGTACACCTCTTATACACAATGTTTTCATGTGTTGTACATGTGTTATGCTGTTTTTCAGTTGATCTGAAGAAGGGCTTAGGCCCGAAACGTTATCAATAAAGTTTTTGTAGAAGAAGAGCTTCCAAACTACATTCACTCTAATTTGGCTTTATTAGTGTGTTTGATTTCAGTTTCCTTCTTTCTTCTTCACCGTCGGGTCGTAAATCAATAAATGAGATTATGCCAATGATTGGAGCACGTTTTTATGCGCAACTGGAGACAGCTCAAATGCGAAACGACATGCTTGAGAATGAGCTCAGCAAGGTGATATTATTATGATGGAATTTCTTTCTGTTTTTTTTTTGGCTTGTTCCTTGTTCTATTCACAAAAAGATCGAGCGGCTTTTTCATAACCCATTGCATACCATTTGTTGCGCATGGTGCAGCATTATTTTGTTATCGCTTCAATTAGCATTTTCTCATGCTGAGAATATTTTCTTTCTGGTCCAGGAAACAACATTACACGTGGAAGTGCTCTAGCTGAAGAAATGCCTAGAAAGTATGGGGATGCCGCGAGCACTTATAACAATAGTGTCCGCTGTTTTTCAAGCACTCATGCCCTTTTTGCCCCTTCTTAATGCCTTTCAATGAGTACTTTTGATTTTCGTCGTTCTTTTCGTATCTTTTCTTTTTATAAGGTGATATTTCTCATGCTCTATCAAAACTACACAGCTAGATAGAGTAAATTTATGCGATCCACACGCATATGAACATTTATATTCACGCAGCATGCGGCGTCGAGT
>MU901896.1:0-11005 GCA_036418205.1 Ostertagia ostertagi | reverse complement strand
GCGGCTGTTCCACTATATAGGACATCTTCACTGAATGTACTTTTGAATACTAGAGTTTTATGGTTAGCTCATTAGATACCTTAATTAACTGTAGGACCTATGTTTGCGGTAGTTCGAGGACCTTAGACGAATTGTCACCATGAACAAAAATTGGTTTGCTTCTCGACTCCCCCCTGGATGAGAACCACACGGGCAACAAAAACGAGAGACCCACCACATGATGGGCTTACTATGTGCCACTCTTTGGTTGGGAAGCGGACACTGATAGTGGACGCACGCTCACGGTCGTTTATGTGAATGTCAAGAAAAAGAGGAAGCAGAAATGGAAGATGCCTTTTTTACGACAAGACTCCGCTTCTGTTGCCTTTGCCGCTCCCCAGCGGCCGATAGCTTTGGCACTGAAACCGCGAGGTTCCGGGAAAGTGGCATCCAAGCGCTGTCAAGATGAGAATGGGGAAAAAAGTTTGGAATGAAAAGTCATCTGAGGAGCGCCTTCGATTTCCGGGCAACCCAGTAGCATTTGGTGAATCACCAGTAGCTGTCAGTTGTTCGTTTGCAGGTGAACATCGGGGTTTCGAACAGTGTTGCCGATCTGGCATCCATGGCATCGGCTGTACAGGAAAAAGCAAGGCCTGCCCGTCCTCCTGCCATTGTTCGGCCCCCACCTGTGCGAGCCGAAATAGGTGTGGAATTCGTGCTTTTGCTTTTTCAAAGGTGTCCATCAAATTTAATTTCAGGGGTTACGCGATCACAAACAGAGTATTTTCGTAAAATTCGTGACTCTTCAGTAAATGAGAGTGCAGTTAGGACGAATATGCTCATTATACGACTCGATCGACTTATCAATGAGTGCCCGTGTGACCCTTCGAAGAGGAAAGGTAGAAGGCATATTTTTTGCTGCTTATTTTGCCTATGTTTTCTAGAATGATTTTGTTTAGAGTTTGAACGCGAGGTTGTTCCATGGTCTGCCGATTCTGAATCGTTGCACTGTACTCGATGTGCTGCTAAGTTCAGCATCGCACGTCGACGGCATCACTGCCGGCTTTGCGGACGAGTGATGTGTCATCAGTGCAGTCAATTTCTTTCGTTTCTCTCAGCTAGTAAGATATCTTTGTATGATTGCAATATTGAAGGCACACTCCACGATTAGGGCTCTGGAGTGAAGCCCAGTCCGAGTAAGGTAGAGGGATTTTTAAGCACACAGGATACGCTGACTTGGCCGCATGAACAGAGACAGGAAAAATTAATAATACCCATGGGATTCCACTCGGCGTCTGGGGCTGCCCGTAAAGTGACTTCGGAGGTTGTATCCGTTCTAGTTCGTGTCCATACCCACACTTCTACCATTCTTTTCCCTCTTCTTGTGTTTAGTATCTCTTATCTTACTGTCTGCCTCTTGTAGTCTCTGTAGACATTGGAAAGCGTTCGTCTTTCTTTTTTTCTCCACTATAGGTCCCCCTTCACGCCACTTCTTTTGTTCCGAGTGAAATCGCAACTTGATCATGTGTTTACTTTTAGAAAAAAAAAAACATACCCGTTCATGTGTCATTTTCTCAGGGAATACTGTTGACAATCCGCTTTGGCTGCTAGATGCTGAACATGACGCGTTCACACTGCGAAGCATCACCGTCACATAGTCGCCGATTGTTGGAAATGACTCAGAAAACGACCGGAAAGGTGATCTCGTTCATTGAAGGAGCCGTTTCCAAGATCCAGACGACGGATGGCAGTGAAGTCAGTCTCGGCTCCCTACTCCAGCAGGTAGACCAACGGTCGCCTGATAACCCGTCACTGTTGTTAAGTGCACGGGCTGGTGTCGTGACGTGCTGATGGATGGTGGTGTTTCTCTATACGAGTGACCGTTGTGGGTGTTTCGGGCCTTGGTTATGTCGGTTTAACTTCGCCATGGAATACTTGTTTAGTTCTGCCTGCATTTGGTTAATTTCTGAACTAAAATGTTTTATTGGCGAAAGCCTGGCTTTTGAAGGATGCTCAAGAATGTTTGCGAGTTTGTGGATCATGTATGGCGGATTTGAGTCGACGGGAACAGATGATGGAACAAAGAAACCCTCCTGCTCTTGCCGAGCAGTACGAAACTCTGGATCGAATGATTGCAGAGGCATCGGCGATGGTACCGAGTTATACGCGGATGTCCGACAGCATCAAGTATGTACCGGTATAATTTTAGTTTTTTTTTTTCCTTGGGCAGTGCGATGTGTTCTCTCGGCTCGGAAAATCATTTGGTTTTGTAAGGAAGATCACGTTAGACCAATCACATACGAACGACATGCCGCATTTTGAACATTTCTCTACGACGATCACTCCGAGTCATTGATAAGTAACTGTCGGAACCATGGCAGTGAGTGGCCTAAGCTGAAATTGTGTAACAGTGTTCTTGGTCTGGAGCGATGCAACAGATTTTTATATTTCGGCGTTACTTCAGAAACGTCTACTGATATTTGTCTACACGAGGGAGAACATGTACCGCATTAGCAGCTTTGCTGAGCAACTTCGTAGTCGACTGCTTCAAAAACAACGTGATATCGACAGTTTAAGGTAAAGTAGAAGTAAGCTTATCATTGAAATGTTACCGCTCTTCTTTTTGGAAGAGAATTTCGGTAGTGGTACTAATACTTTCGTTCAAAACTAGCACTATATATGGCTGTGTTCTAGTCAGAGTATTGTTGCTGAAGCAGAAAATGAAAACTGCGGAGTGAAAGAGGCTCAACTTAGGAAGAACATTCGATTCGCATGTGTGCAAACATTGCAGGTATACTCTCCTTTTCCCTGACGCTTTAAAAGTCTTTTCAAACTTGGCAGCTTCCTATTTTTTCTTCTAAAAGTTGATATCCGCTGGATTTGTCATGAACTGTGTTAGTGATCACTTGACTAGCATTTTTAGAGCATCATGTCCTCATTGGTGTCTTTACCAACAGCGCAACAGTACGAGAAACTGGTTGAAATACATAAGAAGGAAGTTGGTCGTCAAATTGAGGAGTCTCGCATGAGAGCCGCGAATGAAGTTGTTGGAGTGCGTGTATGTTCTTCTGGTTGTGCATTTCATTGTTGTTACTAATATCAAGCGTTGGTGGTTTCCTACCTATAGATTTCATTAGTCGCACTATTCGTTTCCTTTCGGCTTTCAGGCTTCCTCTTCTCTTCCTTCCGTGGCTCTGAAAGATCGATCACCTGTCAGTGTTGTTCATGAACGTACGAGAAAACAAGCCGCAGATGGTTGGACGCCACAGCAGAACTAGGTTTCGTTTCTTGATTGGTATTTTACTTAGCCACTGACTAGGTAATGTTAATAACAAGAAGCCTCATTCGCGGGAGCGACACACCTTGAACCAACTGCGTCGGAAATCTCATCCTTTTGATTCATGCTTATCGTATTTCAATCGTACAAATTAATTCGATGAATTTTCAGAAGCTATAATCCCTTCATGGAAGAGGATAGAATGCATCCTATGTTGAACAAAGAGACATAATAAAGGGGTATGTGTTTTCCTGTCATTCCTTCAGATCATATAGTTTGGCGCCGCCAGGTTGTCGCCAAATGGCGCAATCGTCGAGAATCGATGTCATTGTCGCGTTTTGCGGCGATTTGATGACGTCAACATAAATTGCAAAAATTTGTCACCACGGAGGATCGAACTTTAGACCACTTCGCCGCTGTTTTTGACTTTGCGGGGGACGTTCAGGGAAAAATGAACCATGGTTCTGCGTTCCAAATATGACCTCCACAACATCCAAGAAACCGTTTCGAAAAAACTGTCCATGTTCTTTTTGCAGATACCTAGCGCAAGCGGCGACGGCTGGGCGTTTGGAAGAAGTGGAAATGTTGGAACGGAATTTGCGGGATCTTGAAGATGAGATGTTGAAGATGGGCTTGATTTCGCCAACTTGAAGCACAAGTATTGTTCAGCAACGAATTCTCACATCATCTCAGCGTAATGCAACATTCCAAATTTTCTATTAACCGCTTTCATCAGTCTCGATTCTGACGACGCGTTAAACCCTGTTTCTTCTCTTGATCGTTGCCTTTCCCTCATATTTTGTGAAATCTCATTCAGGCCTGATATTATGCGGAGCTTATTTTCCTTTTTTGCTGTGATTTTTTTTGCCCACTCTATTACTTTTCCTCCACTCGGTGACCAATGTTTCGTAACGCGTGTACCTACGGCAGGTAAGTTTCGGCGATGTTACTCAGTGCATTTGCAGCCAGGTGCTCCTCTCAAAGGTAAACACATGACTGCATGCTCGCCGAGTACACGCACCCCTACAGCTCATCCGTTTCAAGCTGGCAATTCAAAAACTTTGGCACTGCCTTTAGCACACAATGGATGTGCCGTGGTGCGATAGACGCTTCGCGGAATTGCAAAGGCGACAGTTCTACATTTGATAGCGAAATTATTAGCGCATGACTCAGTCAGTTGCTTGGTTTTATATTTGGAATTTTTGTGCTGTTCGATAGACCATTATTTCTGGCTTTTTTTTAGAGGCGAGTGCGGTTTTTGTGTGTCGGTTCGAGAGGGATATTCTGTAGGTTATCCGTGACAACATAGAACCATTGATGCTTTTATTACATTTTTACTCTCTTACTAACTTATTACCTTTTTCTGCGTGTACTTATAGACCGAGTTCAATCGGAGTGGTCCGCGCGATCGGTGCCGTCTAGAAATCTGTCTTTATTTGCTTGAAGATTGACATTCAGCTTTGGTGGTCGCGTTTCTGTTGATATAAATGAGGCGTCATGAGATTTTTGGTTCTTATTGTTGAGCCTTTATTCTTCTGATGAACATATACATAAAAACTGAGTTCCATCAGTACTGATCAATGCATTTCCTATCGGTACAGGCTGCCAGAAGATGACTTTCCTCGCCACTAAATAAACTAGTATCGGTGTGGCTCTTCCTTCGCAGTGGTTGGATTGCTCAAATTGTTTTGACTAATCGAATCTCAGTACAACTATACGTCTTTGAGATCTTAGTGTCCTTTGGTGTGTCGGTGATTCTACGCTTGTACAGCAAGAGGGGGAATGTAGCAATCTTTTGTAGGTAGGCCGCTTGAGTGGTTACATTTTTAGCTACTCCGGAACTGTCAGTTATGGTGGTAGATGCATATGTGTTATGGGCCGATACTCTGGATTGGCTGTTGGCACGGTTGCATGATGACAAATCGCCGACCGCTCTCTGTTCACTTTTAGTACTGGTTCATGGCAAATGGTAAGAATCGGTTCTTGTAGTATGTGAAGTGGCGGCCCAAGGTGGTCACCAAAACGGTTTTCTCAGCGTGACTTTGTTCAGAAAGTGAAGCCTAAATGAGTCTTTGTTCTAATTTCTAGATCCGAAATTTTCTGGATATAACTCAAATAAACAAAAAAATTGAAGGACCAACACATAAGAAACTTGGGCAAGTTAGTGAGGAGCTCTTGACCGCTGGTGTATGCGCTAGTTTTGATCGCATAAACTATTGTGTACGAGAGGAAGGAAAAAGTGAACGAGAGTGAGAAGCTGAGAAGCAATGACAGAAATGGAGATACTTTGGGATCCAGAGTTCGCGATCGTACGTGCCATGGTCGGCGATTAGGCGATTAGTCTATGAGGAAAGGGATAGTTATCGATTAGGCGAGAGGGCGATTAGGAGATCGCTCAGTGGGCGGAACAATGAATCGATACGTATATCTTCTTGTCGCCCAGTCGACTGATCAATATGTATCTTTTTCGAATCATTGGCTACTCGCCCAATCGTATGTACGATCGCCAACGCTGAACGTTGCCTTACCCATTTTCTTCAAACAAGCCTCATCCTGTGCGGAACATGTTTAAACTTGCTGCTATGGCATGAATCAACTTCAGCTCTTCGTTGCTGCATACGTGAGCCACTGGTCGGAGTAGGCTTTATTCATTTGATTGACGGGTCGTGACTCTTCCCATTCCCGCCTTCCCTCATCTTGATAAGTACGTTTTTCCAGCTTTTCTTGTTGAGGTTATTTTTTAACTTCATCAGGGTGTTCCTCGACCGCTAGTAATCCTATTGTGACGCTTTTCACTGCAATGTATTTCTACTCTTTGATTTCTACTCTTTGATTCCTCGAAAAATAGTCATTTGTATTATAGATAGCTAGTTCAGACTAGGCACCACGAGTCACAACCAGTGATATAATTTCCCTAAAGTCCGTAGTCCATCATGGTTCAAGGCTTAGTCGGCCACAGCAAAGTGTGCTGCATATCAACCGCTAGCGGCACAATACCATAGGCTGGGAAACCCTCATTACGGTGATGGGGGTCGGGCGCTCATGTCCTTCGGGGGGAGTTGGAGTTGGAGTGGGTGGGCCACTGATAAAACTCAGGACTAAGCTTTAGGGAAGGGAAAGAAATTGTGGGCAACCATTATTCTCCCTTGTGTTTATTCCCAGTCCTGGGTTAGTCGTAGTGTCACCTACCAGCGGTTTTTGAATTGCCCTGTTCAGAATGTCCCCCCTAAGGACATGAGCGCGGGAGTGTTTTTGTAATTTTGAATGGGGGTGTTGGTATTTGGGAATTTCCTAGGAAGGGATGGGGTCGTCGGTGCTGGGGAATTCCGAAGGATTGGTCTATGGGAAAGGCTGACGACCCACCAACTTAGAGGATGATGGTACGAGTTGGCTCGTTTGCCAAGTGACTGGCAGGTGTAACTATGGGCGAGATGGAAGGTGCCAGAGTTTCACTCATTGTGACTGAAATCGACAGTCGGCTAGGTGCGGCGGCATCAAGTAAATAAAACTAAACGTATAGGAATGCTACTGAGTGAGTGCATTACGATAGAAAGATCATTGATAGACGTTCAGATGGAGACCGGAAAGGCTATTGAGAACTGTGTTCGAACTCTTGGGAATCGTATACTCTCCTGTTGGAGCGAAGAAGAGGCAAGCAGCGCGTCATGTCAGAAGAGGACAAAAATGTGGGTATGCATCGCTTCAGAGAAGAGTCTGAGGGTTTGAATCACTGCCTTTAGGGAATCAGAGTTACCCAGCTAAAACACGGCTGAATGTCTGAACAGAGTTTGACACGGTATTTACAGATGATCAACAATGATACGAAGTTCTCTGTCTCTGTAGATGTCTCGCATTTCAAACCTGAGGAACTACGCGTTTCACATCAATGGGCGAGAGCTCATTTATTGAAGGAATCAAGAAAAACAAGATGGCATTGGTTATGTGCAGAGGTGAGAGTATTCCATTCCACTTGAAACGAGCATGCTAGACAGTCAAAGGGGGACCGTTTTTGTTTTGGGTCAACTTCGGCCAAGGTGCCCGATCTGGTTTTACCTTTAGTCGGGTGTTAAAATATTCGAGCGGGTTCTTTCCACTTACATTAGCGAACCATCTTCCTTATCTGAGTCTGCTAAGTGCGGGCGGCAGCGTTCCTTACCTTGAATAGGAAAGAGTGAAGGATTCCGCATGTGTTTTCGAACTTCGTGAAACTCCATGCATCTGTATATCTACAAAGTAGTGCGATCGCATGTTAGTCCTGCCTATGTATAGTACAAGCTTTTGAGGCGTCCGAAGCGAAGGAAGACTGCGGAATCGAATAGATTGGCGTGATGAGTCAGATGTTTTTTATATAAACCAGATTAGTCCCCCGTCAACCGCCGGGACCTTCCTTTCCTGCGCAAGCTTTCTATCCTCCGCTATGGTCCCTTCCTCCTGTGACACCAACACCCTGGAAGTGACGCGTATGCAACACAATGGTGTTTCATACAGTAGAAGGGACACAATCATGATATGACGGTAGATTTTTCGCTTCCCTTCCTCATCCTCCCTTCCTCTCTCCACTGCCCTCCAGCTGCCACTGCAGCACCATGTGGAATGAACGGAAGTGTGCTAAGCAGGTGTTTATATAGCCCTAAGAGTGTTATCACAACTATCCTGCTACAAAACATTGATATCTCAAATCCTGTAAGCTACCCGATTTGTTAGCGGTTTGTTATCCCATGAGCTTCCTTCTCACTCACTTCATTTTGCGGACGGACACACATACATACATACACACACACACGCACACACACACACACACAGATACACAAACCGACACACAAAGTTAGCGCTTTATATAATAGAAGGATATGTAACCGCTTCTCTAAATAAGTTCGTATACATGTTGCTCGACCTAGCTTGCACACAGCGTAGACATTTCGAGCATGTGCGCTCTCGCACTGAGCGTGAAGGGACATTAGGAAGCAGTCCGTTTTTCATGAACATCGCCTTCGCTAGGTTCAGCTGCAACCGTTCTTCTGCACTCGCACAGTCGAAAACGACCAGAATTGCCAGTGTGATGGTTATCTTACCGACCTCAGTTTCCTTGCTTACCTCGCGACGTGTGACGATTTCTGGTCTGGTGGCGAAACTGGAAAGTTGGGCGAGATGTTTAACCGCTCACATGTTGTTTTCAGTTGCGGCTGCGTATTTGATCGTAAAGTTGTCGTGGAGCCTCAAACTCATACTTGCAGTTAAAGCTTGCGGAATACTATGTGTAGTAGTTACCATGTTGCCCAGCCGTTGCATGATCGTTTGTTTTGTTTCCACAAAGTAGAGCGCTTCTCTGAAGTTGATTGACGTTAGACATAGCACTTATCAGTGAGTCTTTTACTCGTGTGGATGTGGGCGATCGTGCTAAATCTACTTCGGAATTCTGCTCGGCCGTATTCTTTCAGTGTTCTGTGGATCTCTGACTTAAACGGAAAGTTAGTGGAGTGCATGTAGAGGGCGATTGGGCTGTAACTTCGAAATCGTTTAATTACATACTTTGTAACCACTTTGAAGCAGCGACGACAACTGATTCTCTTTCGATGGATGCTGTTGGACGCAAATGTAGTCCTTTGTTTCTCAGTAATTTTGTTGTCCCCCACCCCTCTTCTCTTTGCTATCAGCGGACGAGCCTGTGATGTTCTCACTCGTGTGTACGTTGCAATCGCTCACGCATAGTGAGTGCTTCATCCAACGCGCAGCTACAGCTTCATGGAAATGTTCATGCACCTAGTTTCTCTTTTTGTTTTGCTTCTTATGCTTTTGCCAGTGGTCCACATATGGCCGGTTTCGGACTTGGTGAATCCAGCGATTCGCTAGTAGACAGTTCTCGATTCTCTGCTAGCGAATCACTGGATTCTCGAAGTCGGACTCCGACCCATGAGCTGATCTGATTCTGCTGTGATGAATAAAGCATATACTGGCCGCAGGGGCAGCGAGTTTAGGGGATCTCCGCCGTGCACGGGTTTTCCGCTGGACTATGTTTCGCAGCAGCGCACTACCTACGCCCATATTTCACAACTGACCAGACATAATATCATGTATTGCAATAGCTAATTTGAATTTTATAATATCTTATTGGCGTCCACTTCTTCCCCCTTCCAACTACATATTCTACACTTCCGACTTGCACCTGGCAATGAGCGCAACATCTTCCAACAGAATTCAAAGTTTCAGATCTTTTATGAGCCGTTGGACAATACCAGACGATGCCGATTTGGATGCTGTCGAAACAAACCTCACTGAATTTGGACGACTTGTTATAGAAACACCCAAAACGGGTCTGCATACCCTGAAAAGAGAAGTACCCATCAGATTCGCACCGAGGGAGTCAACAACAACAGAGCCAAGTGGCGTAGTGGTTATCAATTAGAAGCAACGATCATTGGCACTGTTCATGTATTACGACCCCACAATGCCCAAAAATCTCGCTCCAGTTTGAGTCTTTAGGTGTATGTGATATGTATTATCAGTGCAAGGGAATGAGTTCTTTAGATGATCTTCAACAGGCGTGATTTTTGGCATTTTGGGGTTGCATAGTGAAAAGCACTCAATCATTTTTCCTTTCTCAGTTGTTTTCTTCTTAAAATGTCACCTACTCAGCATTAAATGATTTTTGGTACAAACCATGAGTTTTTCCGTCATTCCCTGCGAAGGCATGAAATGGTACTCTGCGTTGCGGAAATGTGGCTTAACTTTTGTGCTTCTAATGATAGATCACTGGTAATGTAATATTTGGGGTGTTGAACGCATGAGGAATCATCGGCTGCAACGGTAGCGCAACCACTTGGCTCGAGATTTGTTTTGGGGCAGTGGGACTGTTGTGGAGGATTGGGGGAGGGGACTTCCGAAAATGAGTGAGGCTTTTGTCCCGTATGAATGTTGCAATGGACGAGCATTGATTCATGGGCACTACCTTATTAGGAGAGTGGATATTAGAGCAGAATTTTATCGTCTGGTTTGGAGGATCGACTCAAGGTGCCCTACTTCTTCGACTTTTAATTCTTGGAATACCGACGGTTATTTCTATCAAACATAACACAAGCCACACTTCGATCCTCCGAGCAGGTTGAAGCGCAGTAGAAGAGTAGGTAGAAACTAATATATTACTGTTCTACTCGAGCTTATCAATCCCCCATTTCCGTGCTGAATCGTTGGATCTTTTGTTAATGTTCCAGTTGGCAGTGATATAGAGTTCGTTTCTGCTCGCTGTCGTAGAATTCCTGAGCGCCACTGTTTTTGACAATTCGTCAGGTCTAGAAAATTTCCAACCGAATGACGATGCTGGTCCCGTCACCTGCTTCCAGCCGTGGTCACGGCGTAATTTTCGGCTTACTACACCTGTGTCGAGTAGTTTCGTGATTATTGCACATCATAGTTACGTCATAAACAGACGACAATTTCCTTGACTTCGACGCCGGTGCGATGACCTTCTCGCATCGCTGGTTGCAATTAGTGATTATTGGTCATATGCTGGTTTCTTGAAAACCTTGTCTTATCTGTGGAAATAATGTCCTCTTAAATGGTCAGATATCACCTCCAAAAAGAACGTTCTTGGTTGATTCGTGCACAAAGCAGGACGAGACCGTTATATCTCCACAAGTAGAAATCTATGGAAACGGTCATTAGCAAGGTTTGTTCATCACATGGCATGTGCATGTGCAGCACAGTATACGCCCATGACATCTGAACGAATCATATTTAGTTGCCATAGACTGC
>MU901868.1:0-14795 GCA_036418205.1 Ostertagia ostertagi | reverse complement strand
GAGTTTCGCCACGTTCAGTTTTAGTACGAAAACTAAAGACTACCCTTGATTATAAGAGGGAATCCGAGGTGTGTAAGCAATTCTCATTCTCTCCGGGATTTATCCTCCGATAAACTGGTCCTAGTGGGCTTCTCACAGTGCCCCTCCCCTCTCCCCGGAGACATATTGCACCACTAGCTGTCTGAGGAACATAGTAAAACCTTCATATTTCCCCCAGATTCGTTCGTCCAAATCCTCGGTCCTCTTTTATGTTCATGTATGTAGAGGGCGAAGTTAGCGATGAACAGGCATCCCACATGAAATGAAGGTAATAGATGTGGTCAGTGGAGGCATGGAAGAAGAAAAAACCATGAGAAACGGCCCAAGAGCTCCAGAAAGGGGACCCCTTTTCTACCCGTTGCTTTCCTCATTGACGCGATTCTCATCGGTGCTGTCCTTTTCTTCTCTCATTTTCTTTTCGCTAATGCTCTCTCCGCTAAACGGCCATGGTCAGACGGCGAGAGTGGGGCGAGCAGCGGCGCGAGCGGCTCGGGTATAGCTTACTAGGCCGCTGGGAGCATACCCTTCGTTGCCAAAAGCACTAAAAGGCATTCACTCATCATGTGGACACACTGGATCTGCCTCAGACACTGATGATCGATCTCCGTTTCCGGTAAGAAAAATTCAACGCATATTTCAACGAGAAAGGAATGGCAATGGCGAACTGAACTAGGACGATCTTTCAGCTCGGGTTATGTTTTTTCAAAAAGGTTCTCTGCATTCTATAGGGACAGGTGAGTCGGACACGGGACTGTGGGCGCTCTTGTCGTTAGGGGCACATTCAAGTGAGAGAGCCAGTTACAGTACTTGAGGCTGAGCCTAGGAGGGGAAGAGCCTGAGGGCGGAAGTGAGCATTTTGTTCTCCCTGATGTACCGCCCTCTCCTGCGCTTACGATTAGTTTCAATGTCACCTCATCGCAGTTTTCAAAGGCCTTGTTTTGAATGTCACCCCGTTGGTTAATGGTTCGATTCTTCGTGGTGAAAAAGTTTTGCATTTCTGAGGCACTTGCATGATGCCGCAAAATGATACCTGCGGCCTAGTAAAGGATGCCTTTTACTATAGGGATCATAAATAGCCTATATGAATAGGTTTTTACCAAGAACTGGTGTCAAAAATATAACTCCTAGGTTTTAAACCAATCTTTTTGACATTCAGAGAGCTACTCTGAAAAATGAGCCACAGTCCTGTACTCCATGCATGAACCCCTGTATCGTGCAAGGAATAGTTTTCAAAAAGCTGAACACGACCTGAAAGACCTTCGGAAAGAAAAGGCCTGGTAGATCATGTGCAAAAAAGCACTCCGCAGATTCGTAAGATCATTACGAAAAGAACTGTCCGCAATCGTGGAGCGAATCTAAGCAAAGCTGTCTAGGATCTCGCAGGACCACCTACGTGACTGTGAAAAAGGGCTTTCGTAGTTTGGCATCTGACGATTTCACCTCATGTAATAAAAAGTTGGCAAAAAAGATTCTGCTGGAACAAGGCCTAGCAAGGTCGCCTTTATGCGATGCAGGAATGGACGAGAAGATCTTCACTATGAGAATATGTCAATATTCTCAAAATGACAGACGGTTGCTGGATCATGACTGTGGACGGTCAACTTCATATGCACATCGAACGCCTTTTTTTAACTGTCATCATTCGGACAAGAGTTGCCTCTGGAAACACTTGTTTTCTCGGAAAAAATCTGACGCCAGATCAGATTCTATCCATTAAAAATGTTTCCACATTCAACGTGAGCCTTCCTTGAGTGCCTTCAGCTTTAACAAAGCTCAAAATAGACCTGGAAGAAGCAGAAGTAGGCCTAGTTCTCAGGTGCCGGGAGGTAATGTTACAGTAGGAAAGTAAGTACGGAGTAGATTACTAGAATACTCCTCTTACCAGGGGGTCCTCGTTAAGCAGTCCATACTCGCTATCAAGGGAGCAAATAGTTGCTGTTCACAAGTCAATTCTATGACGAACGCAGCGCAAACATCTCCTTTTAATTGTTATGGTGGTTCTTGATCGAAAAATACTGCTTTTTAGTTTGTTTCTCTATTTCAATGGTTTGTAACCATAAGTGAAGTAGAATGTATTTACTCCAACACTTCTACGATGCGCCGTGTATTCGAGTTTCATCCGTTAAAGCAGAACTTCCAAAAGTAAGCATAGGTAAGCAAGGATCTAGTGCTTCTTTCGTTATCATGGATATATTATTGTAGACATCCGGTTTCAAATTATCAGTGCGTGAAAACGTGTAAATTATCAGTGTGATAAAAATAGTAAATGATGTTACCGACGTTCTGACCTTGGCAGAACGTTACTGATGAAAGTAATTCAGGGCTTCTTTGTCTGGCGTGAAGACCGCAATTACGGTCGTTTAATGTTACGACGAAAACAATTTTTCCTGGAACCTTTTGTCAAAGTCCTGTTCCTGCCCCTGATGTCCATGCCAAATCACTGCGTCATTTTCCCAAATAATGGCGGTTTTTTGGTTATTGGGAAATACCAAATACTTCTTGATGTCTAAATCTTACCGCTGCCACAAAATCGCTTGACAGATAAGCGATCATGCGTTTTCTTTAATTCCTGTCCTCCAAATGATTTCAAATATTCACCACAGAAACAACAACAGGTCTATTAATGTAGCTATCACTGGCAGGGAAACTACCACAGGGAGAGGAGGGGAGGGACAAAATCACTTAGCTCTATGGCTTCAGACCAACAAACTTTCGTCACTTACAACCACTGTTGATTGGAATTATACGGGCAAAACGATTCCTCGACATCCCTCATAAGCACAAGCAGGCCATCCTCCACTTTCCTCATTGTCTTCAGAATATGATGTCTTCTGCCATCACCATTGAGCTCAACAAGTCCACAGTAATCGCTCCGCCCTGCGGCTGCTACATAATTTCTTCCACCGTTTGAAAGGTGGGCAGCATTCCTAGAAACATTAGCTCGGACTGTGGAAACACTTTCCGACCAGTGTTTCCGACAACGTTGTAATCTATACCACGATCCTTCGACGACCCCGTTGAGCTCGAAAGAGGCGCCAGACTCTCGAAGTGAAATCTCTGATGTGCTATGGTAGAAGATTTGTAGTTTTTTTGATAGAATGGAATGTGCTCTTCAATTTTCGGTGGTCGTTCGTTTGAATTCCGCGAATGTATGAAGAATTCCGTTTCAAAGGGCGAGTGAGTGACTTCCACGTCTATAAAAATAAAAAGTTAAAAAAGTTAATTTAGAACATCTTAAATCTTTTTAAAACGCTATGCATTCTGTAGACCCACTTTGACACAGCTGCATTTTTATACTCACATGGTGCCGCTTGCCTACTTTTAGAGGCAATGAAGTTCACACGCTGGACCATCGCCCACTTCGACCTTTCTTGGAATGGTTCCCTTATGAAAATGCCGTACAAAGAATCAATGTTTTATTATTTTTAGGGCGAAAAATCGCTTTATCGATAGTGACCGGTGCAAAATTGTGAGATAGAGGTTCCACTGAATAATATAAACTTATACAGGGGTAAAGGTAGGTGCACATGTTGTTATCTCTAATTCATGTGCGCTTGCGGTGACCACAAACGTAGTCTCCATTGCGTTCCGATCCTTTGTAATCACCACAACTGCTTCAGCCGCTCCCGAAGGAAAGCGGATTCCTCTCCACTGAATTGAATCATTCTTTCGCATCATTTGAACTAATCTACCTCTGAGGGTGGGCGGAAGTGGTGTAGTGACAAGTGGCGCGCTTACCACGCGAGCGGTCCGGGATCAAATCCTGGGTCGTGAGTCGCCCGGGCCAACCAAGCCTTCCATCCCTCCGGGGTCGGTTAATTGGTACCAGACTTGTCTGGGAGGATAAAAACACTGACTTGTACATCGGCTGGCCCCCGCAAGTCATTGTATAGGCCACATCGCATTCAAACGCCACTACGAATGTACAAATGGAAGTAGAATGCGTGCCGCATCCCAAAAAGGGATTGATCAACGGCAAATGCTTTATCCTTTATCCTTTACTCCTGAGGGTCACAAGCAGGGTCAACCGTTGCACTGCGCAAACTTCAACATTTTTACGCCACTCCCTCACCTTTCGCAAAGTGGGCCGTCGTCGATATGGAAAGGAGCGCAAAGGAGTTCATATGTCGCGCACTTTGTCTCGCTCAGAGGGAAAGGTTCAAGGCAACACGAAATTGACTCCTTCAATCTAGGGAACCACCTTCAGAAAACTGCCAAGTTTCCTTCGAACTTCCAAATCCCTTTCTATAAAGTGAAAAACTGAGCTTGCAGTAGCTGCGGCTCCCTCTTCAGATTTATACCTTTCTTTAGTAGCGTTCTAATCGGACGAGACACAAAAATTCAAGGAATTCAAATAGTTCCTTCCTAAATATGTTTGTACTGTTGCAAATGTTCAATTCCTCGAAAAAATGTCCCGTTGTTTGATGTTCGTTTTTTGTTCAGCATGCCACTTCAACCCATGGAATATTCATTTAACTTCCTACCAACTTTTTTGCGAATATCGAAGCTATTTTAAGAAGTCTAGGAATATGCTGTCGAAAAATAGTGCACTGCTTTCTCCGGAAACCCACCCCCTTTGGAAAGAATAGTCCGTGTTGCCGTGGTTTTGCTCTATTCACTCCTTAGCCATTTTAGAAACCGAAGTTTCAGAACCTTCAAAGCTCATTAATTTTCCTCTAAACATAGTAATATAAGAGAAGGTCGATAGAAACGCAATTGAAATAACAAGACCATGCTTTATAGTTCATGCAGAATTTTCTCTTAAGATCGATGACGAAAAAACCTTTCTCCTGCCAGAATTTTCGGTTAGGACCCTGAAAGTCTCACCGCCGATCGTCGCACTTTCTTCTATTAAACTTTGGTTGGGTTTAAAAGCATAGAAATTCCACTGAAAGAATTTGACTGCTCATGCTCACTGGGATATGATGTGATTTAGTAAGTTCTTGCTCTGTGTGTCCAATTCAATGTCGTCTATTCTGGTGTGAGTCAGTCGGGGCAAGTGTAGTTGTAGACCTGCCTTTCTTTGCCCTACCTGAAATTGACGAGAACAATGGCAGAGGGCTTTTTTTTGGAAAGTGGAAGCTTCACATTCTAACACATAACGGAAGACGTGTGCCACTATGTGGCACACGCGAAATTGAGCCCGAAGGCACATAAACAAGACTTCCCATAATCGTGGATCAGTGGAGATGAGTTGAAGACAAACACCGGGATTCAACTGATTCTAAGAGCGCTTCATAGTGATAGCTTAGCTGCGGAGCGACCCGGAAGTGGAGAGAAAGGCAAGAAATTATGTCTTACATTAAAAACTAACCTTCATTAAGCTCTGATGTGTACCTATGTGAACCTGGCGATAAACAGAAGAACAATAACTACGCGAGAGAAGCACACTGAGTTTTGCTTGACATTCATGGACCTGTATCTCAGCATCTTTCTTCGCGTGGTGGAAGCGTGAGCAACGTACCGAAGTTGCAAGACCCGTAACGATCAGCTTCCTAACCGCATGTCAACATTTTCCTTGCAACGAAGTTGGTAGTGATCTAGATAGGGCAGACTTATAATTTGCCGCACGTGCTATCTTTCCTACTAGTCACCGCTTGGCCCCGAGGTTTGCAATTCAAGCAACAGCTCGACATCAGGGTTAACCAACTCGATCTAAAAGTGAAACAAGCATTAGTCCCAGCAATGCATGTCAACTGACTTGAAAAACTTACCTTTGATAGGCTTGGAAGGGGTCTAACTTCGAAGTGGGCGGGTCCACCTAGCCCTCTGTTTAAAGCAACAGTCCAAGCACGGTTTCAACCATTCGGTTTTTGAGTGGTGGAACATGCCCCAGCCAAGTGATGCTCAAGCAGGAAATGTCACTGACTTCAAAACTTACCTTCTGAAATGCGTTGGAAGGGTCGAAATCAAATCCTTCGAAAAGGGCGGGTTTACCGAGCCTCCGTGGGCCGCCCATCTGCAACCGTGATTAGCTGCGGAGGCATTCGTGGGCGTCTTGGGACCACAGAGAGGATTTGTGAACTCGATCCTTTAAATGCAATGGTGGTCGAATGCTTGGAAGCTTTACGCCGATTCTAGCTATTTTTAAACTTCCCACGCTTCTACTTCTAATTATAAACATTTCATTTATTGCCCCCCAATTCAATAGAGCAAGTAGCCACGGTTGCTATGACACCTAATCCTTTGATGTGTTGAACATGGTAAAAAAGAAGCGTGAGCCAGGGGCGAATGGGACGCCAATTCAGTGGGGTGGGGGGGTGGAAGCCACCTAACCTTCACAAAATTGTGACTGCTTACCAGGAAATGCTTTGAACTTCCCATGGAACTTTGGAAGGAGACCTAGATGACTCCATAGAGTCTTGAACGCTGATTACAAATATGGACATTAAAACTGCTACGTGAACTTTATAAGAAAGTTACGAGCATTCAAAGTTGGCAAAAAACGTTACTGAGGTAGGCTTACCTGATGGAATCACGCTCGCCGTGGCTCTGCGCTAAAAACGAGTATCAAATTCGTAATCAGGGCACCCACTAACCCTTATAGAACAAGAAACCAGACAAAAAGCATCCGTGATTTCATCAGGTGAGCTCGCCTCAGTAACGTTTTTTGCCAACTTTGAATGCTCGTAACTTTCTTATAAAGTTCACGTAGCAGTTTTAATGTCCATATTTGTACTCAGCGTCCGAAACTCTAGTCTATCGATGTTCATAGGTTTCCTTTCAAAGTTCCATGGACGGCCAGAAACCTTTCGCTGTAGGTCGGCCATTGTGAAGTGAGACGGCAGACGGAGGCATAAAGGATTAGATGCACAACAGGCGTCCCGGATGGGCGCTGGCGGGGTCTGGGCGGGAACGGCCTGCGCGAGGCCGGGCGTATGGCGGTCAATTGTCCGTACGGCCAGCTATTGCTGACTATTTGCCAGCAATTGTAATTGGAGCGCATCTACTGCGGGCAGGTTCAGGCAACTCGTCAACGCGCGTCTTCTTCCACTGCTAAGTGGCAGAGGGGGAGTCTCTTTCTAAGTCCCTTTTCGACATTTTCTTTTACTTTTTCTTTCATTATCTGTCAACTTTTCTCCTACACTTCATTATCAGTGGTTTTTGCCCGCCAATTCGTTCCTTGGATTGTTGCTTTCAGCGAACTACCGACGTTGCGTTTTCCTTCGCTTTTTTCGCCTATAGTCGGCAAGTCGCCTATCTCACAACTTCATGACCGATTCTTTTACTACCGCAATCGGATCTGGTAATTGTACTTAAGGTTCCTACGACAACAATACTGCCCCCCGACTAGCCTTCAATCAAAGCCCAAGCTACGCGTTCAGAAGGGTCCCTTATCGGTTCGTTGGAGTAGCAGGGAATTCTGTCGGGGAATCTTATTTTGAGAACACTCAAGTATAGGAAGACATTGCATTGTGAAGGTGAGTGTGCAACAGCTTCGAAAGTTGGCCAGCACTACGAAGGAAACATCCAGGGCGTCTCGCGATCCTTTCCGATGAACAATCAACTTGAAACGATCCAAGGGAAATGGACACGATATCACATCTACTGTATACCTCGGACATTGCTCCAACAAGCAGTTACTCCATGGCGCCCTGAAAAAAAAAACCGCTGCAAAAGGATGAAGCCATGATTTTAACCACTTCAAAAACAATCTCAAAAAATCTCAACTCCCTTCGAAGAACCGAAACCCTAAAGCCAGCCGGTTCGCTGAGAAATAAATTCATTCGTAAACTAGCAAATGGATGCATTTATTGTTGTGCGCGTACCTTTTCGGTGTATTAAATAAATAAATGAATAAGCAAACATGTTTCTGTTCATTCTGTTCTTGGGAGGGAGCTGGTCTATCGGCGAAAGTGGCGCAGTGGAAAGCGGCGCTGCTTACCAAGCGCGCAATCCGGGATCGAATCTTGGACTTAGGCCCGTCAACACAGCAATTTACGGACATGCCTTGAGAAATAGAAATATCTCGACTTTGCAACAGCAACTCAGGCCCTGCAGCGTCATTGTATATGGCCGAATCGCATTCACGATTCCATTACATATTCTCAGTGAAATATGTCGTGGTGCACAGCAAGAAGATTGATCAAGTCTGAATGCCCTATACCCATCGTATGCCCGCCTGTTCCAGAAAGGACAGGACGAGGCTGAGTAGACAAGAATGAAAATCGACTCAAACTCAGTGAGAGACACCTACTGTCTCTTCTTTTTCAGTTCATAACAACACATGAGGAAAATTATTTAATCAGGAAAACATAAACATACGATTATAATTGTAAAGGCTCACAAGAGAAACAGATGAAACTCACCCGCAAAGGATTGTAGAAAATAGCCACTGTTCTAGCATCGCAGCACCACAGCAGTGCAATGGTAGCAGAATTTCCAATATAAATTAAGACGAATTCAGGAATAGTCGAATGGTATAGCCGTTGTTTGAGAGGCGAGCTTCAGTGGAATAAACGAATGAATTAAATATTATCCCGCTGAATACTAGTCCGCGGTACGGACAACAAGAGTGTAGTTACAAGTACAGCATAGACAAATAGGCACTTCAGTAAACAACAGCCACGCTGACTGACAGAGTTTTCGGGCACATCAAATAGTTTCGCGAACACCACACCACAGGATTGAATAGGATGCAGGAATGATCCATTAAGGAATCCAATCCTCAAATATGCAGACGAAGATCCGTGTGGTTCAGAATTTTCACTGATTTGAGTCTTTATTCGACGAATGAAGGCAGATTGGTTGTACAAAGAAGTTCAGTCGAAGCAGTATGATCCCGAAATTCATCCTCAATGCGATGCTGCTGACCCTGCTCAAGGTACACTAGCATATGAAGAATACAAACGAGGCTGCAGATATGTCAACGCTATTTTGAATTCATAGCTTTTATCAAAATACTTCGGTAGCGTTTCAAATCGAAAATTTCTCGACATTTTTTTTTGGAAACTTAGGTGCATTCAAAAAGCCAATATTTTTTATTCTATATTGACTCCGCCCAAACTTTTTGATGCAATTGAGATGGATAGTGGACACCAACGCTTTGTAGATCCAACTCAAAAAAGGGGGGGCCAGCCAGTTAACCCATTAAAGTCAAGTGAAGTTTCACTGGTGCTTTCGCAATGGAATGCTGACCTCACAACTGCTTTACGCATTGTCTGCTCCAGAAAACAAGAAGCGCGTTGAGTGCAGAGCACACACGAGTGAAGCGACTTCCGTAAATCTGTGACTGAGTGATTCATGAGTGATCCGGCGGATAGCGTGTCGGCGGAGATCTGGTAAACCTAGTAGCAAGTGAAGGAATGCAACTGCAATAACCTATCGTTGAGGCCTTCGTCACCTGTGGTTTGTGGTCTGCACTTCTGGTTTTCTGAAGCAGTGTATATCTGTAGAATGACTTTTTGAACAGAGATGTGGAAGTTTTTTGTCACCCTATCTTTGTATGCTATTGCACTGAAAGTGCCCCTAGTTGCTGCCTTGATTACTAGTCACAGTACATAAAGTTAGGGTCAGCGCTGATCACATGTAATGATGTCACTGTTCTTGTGCCATGGCGGATAACAAAAAAAACAAATCGCCACCGCTGAATTGATACGAGACTTCCAGTGCTGTGTCCTTAGATCACTATCGGCTGCGTTTCTCCGTTTTGTCTCTGTTCTTAGAGTCGATCAGCAGACGTAGAAAGCAGATTTAAGGTGAGGGTCTCGAGGCTACCTACTGCCAAGGTATGGAAAGATCTACATATTAACCTACATATTTCCTTGTGAGATGTTTTGGCAACCTTCTTTCGTGTGAATTTTTTCGTTTAGCAGTGTTGAGCTACTGAGATGCACATAAAGCAGGATCGCCGCTTGCAGGGAAGATCGACTTGCGCCCTGCGTAAAGTAACGAGCCACTTTTGACATTACGTTTATTTTCAGTTGTATCTGTCCGTGGGTCCAAGCTACACTGGAGCTTTACGAAGACAGCTGATCAGGCAATGCCACCCAGCATTGCTTTGGAGGATAGTGCAGAGCAGCGTGATAATACGCGAATTTTCAAACGAAAAGCGTGAGTAATGGAAGTAACAGTAAACGGCTACCTGTACTTATGAAGGAGAAAGCATTATGAGGAAATAGTGCTAATATTCTACAGCCGCACGCCTCAACCAGTGTCAAAGAGTACTCTTAATATAAAAAAGGGCACATCGATGACACCTTTGTGAGAAATAATGCGGAAATTAAAAGGCATCTATTGAAACGGAGCCAACTCTGCGGAGGAATCGTCCACTGCAATGTTGTCTAACAACAGAGAGGAAGGCGCATATGCCACGAGTGAGGATCAGATGAAGTGTTGGAAGAGCGAGCGAGAATGATTGAAAGAAGAGTGACTGCAAGCTCTAAATCTTAGCGCACACAGCAACCTGTACAAAGCAGGGCGAATATCGCTTAAGAATTCCTCAAGCGGCACGTCCGCGGAATTCTTGCCCGGTCAAACACGATCATCTCGCAGGCTGCATTTCACCTCGCCATGGCGTGCCGTCCGACCGATTTCACTCTCGGCACCTACTTCTCACAGTGTGGTGAGAGAGCTGTGTGTCGAGGAAATCCTCGACTCGTATGTCACCTCTGGTAATAAGACCCCAACATTGTTATGAACAGTCAATACCCCTTCTGTGCACTCGGGCATGCGCAGTTTCTTCCTAATTTTTTTTGTATCTAGTATAGAAAGCGGCGGAAGTGGTGTAGTGGCAAGCGGCGCTGGTTATCACGCGCGCGGTCCGGGATCGGAACCTGGGTCGTGCTCCGTATAGGACCAAGCCTTCCGCCCTTCGGGGTCAGTTAATTGGTACTAAAGATGTTTGGTAAAGATAAAGACCTGACTTGCACATCGGCTGACCCAGAAATTCATTGTATGAACCAAATCGCATTCAAATGCCACTACGAACGTATAAGTGGAGATAGAATGCACGCCCCATCCCGAAATGAGATTGATCAACGGCAAGTGCTTTATCCTTCATGTATCATTCCAATGTGATCATTGCCACCCCCTCACATTAATAATGTACTCGCTCCCAGCAAGGAAAAACAGAGCAAACAAATAGTGTTGCCTTGCACACTCAGATGTTGCTCTGTTTATTACTGCAAAGCTGCTATCACTCTCTAGCCTACAATTCTTTCCTATTCTAAGTACTAATTGACGTGAACTACATACTGGTTTATATTTATGCGTATTAAGACCGACGTCATAGTCGGCGACGGACCAAGCGATGGAGCGATCGCGATCGCTCCATCGCTTGTCCGTCGCTTGCCAATCGCTCTCGGTCGAGCGATTGGCAAGCGATTGCGCAATGTGCACAAGCGACGGGCGATTGGCCCCGCCCCCAGTCAATGCGGTCGGCTGCGGTATCGATCGAGCAGAGCCATTGCCCGTCGCTTGTGCACTTTGCAAGCGATTGCGCAATCGCTTGCCAATCGCTCGACCAAGAGCGATTGGCAAGCGACGGACAAGCGATGGAGCGATCGCGATCGCTCCATCGCTTGTTCCGTCGCCGACTATGACGTTCGGTCCTTCGACACTGAATTTTCGAAATTCTGACATCTTTATTAAGCACCCCCCCCCCCCTACATGATCCCGTATTTCAATTAATCCTGTCCAAACACGTGAATGAAGTTTCACAGAAGTAAATGGCTTTCTTATTTAGATACATAGAAGACCCGTCCATCAGCACGGCGGCTGGCCTTGCGCGGGTCCCAATTTCTTCCATTGTTCCTCGATAATGGGCTATGGTTGTCCAGGGCGCGATCACCCAAAAGCTCTGGATCATAGATGTTTCTTTGCTATGAGCTAAAGAATCTGCCCATCGTTAATAAGGGACAGCTTTGTGGCCGTTTCTTTCTTTTCGCGGGAGTACTCGCACGGTAGCCAAACTCCATCGTCATCTCTCCCATCCAGTGATGTACGCGGCGAATCATCGTGCTTCGCTCACCTGACGTGAAGAAAACAATCTTTTTACTTGTGACACGGCCTTGACATCGGAATTTTGAACAATTTTAGCTCTCGTCAGCGAACTGTTAACCTAAGGACATTTACGTAAAACGGGATGACTCATCCGTTGTACCATTGCAAAGTAAACTTCTCGCAGATGTCCCCACGTAGATCCTCAAAACACCTTTCTCTTCCAGCGCCTCCCAGACCTTCACTGGCTCCACCGAGTCGAATGCTTTCTTCTAATCAAGGAACGTCATTAGGAGAGGAAGGCGGTACTCACGGGATGCTTGTTTCTTCTAATCAAGGAACGTCATTAGGAGAGGAAGGCGGTGCTCACGGGATGCTTCGATGAGACGTTGGTAAGTTACGATGTGGTCCAGACGCTTCTTATAGCGGATACGTGCCAGTATACAATGTGTGAATACCTTAAAAGTACTGGCAGAATCGTGATAGGACATATTCCGCTAGATCCTCTTTGTCGCTTTCGAACATCAGAACCGTCGAGGATGCTTCCACGTCGTTGGAACCCATATTCGACCAGAAGCGAATGTATCACCTCGCAAGTGCTAGATACAAAAGGGTCCCGCACGTCTGTAGTTCTGCTGTGATGCATGTGTTGAAATAAGGGACGACCGCCATATCCGTCATGACTCTTCGACTGCAGAAACTGTGGTCAATTTCGACGCAGTTGTCGATTCAGAGAAATATGACGAAGCATACCAGCCGGGCGGAGCTCCGCCCGGCTGGTATAGCCTTGCGGAGCTTTGCGCGGTTGGTATGTTTTGTACTACTTGACTCACGCCCCACCGATCCCAAACTTGACTCGGACTCCGTAGGTGGTTCTCCGGGCAGTACCACACTTTGTGACAGACGGAAAAACATACACAGACAGAAATAGCGCATTATATCTGTCGTAGGAATGAGTCATGCACCTTATGCATAAAGTTTGTCAGTCATTTTCTTTACATTATGTTTTACTCATTCTCACTCAGACCGCATAAAAATATCGGCGAATTTGCTGAGCTACCCAAGGACCTAGACATGACCATCATTGTCTGCCAGGGAATTCAAAAAGCAGCACCGCAGGCTCAAAAGGGGAGGAACCGGGCTGCACAGTGACCTATGACGGCGAGACGACTAAGGTTAGATCTACCAGCACGCCAGGTTCTGTATGTATGTCCTCCTTAGAACACACAAACTCTCCAGCTGTTCTGTTCTCAAACAAACCTGCGGAGTTCCAGAAGCACGAGGCTCAAAAATATCCAATTGGAAAGATTTTGTGACAGAATAACTTATTGGAAAATTCAAACCTCAAAGTTGTCCATGACAATCACCAAAACATGGAAAATGGATTTGTGGGAAATTACGAATTTTGAACAACTATTTGTTAACACCTCACTAGCGCCCAAAAAAAATTTCCAAAGAGATGATTCTCAAAAAATGACCTTTCAAGACAATCTCAGCACTTTTTAGATAGCATATAAAATCAATTTTTTAATTTTCTTACCTCTCAGCACCAAGCCACATCTGAAGAATGTTATGACCATTGAAAAAAATTGCACTTCTCTGAAATTTCATTTGTTCACTTTATGACAATGTGAACCTTTAAGGTGTAGGGTAAACCTGATTGTCGTCGGAGCATAAACTCTTAAACTACATGAAAACTTGCACGTCCCAAACCTTATTGCATTTTTTTGATAGTGCAGCTTTGAAGAAAGTCATTTCAGTTCGAATGTAAGTTTGCGCCTCTCTCTCTTGATGTCTAAGAAAACATACCATACTTTCTCATTACGCGAAAGCACTACCACGAACGTCCCGCCTGGTTTTGTTCACAACCCAGCATTCTTGTGAAACTACCACGAACGTTAGTACTCCCTCTTTTCTTGTTATTACTACCACTACTGCCTCACTTCTTGTTACTTTAAACTTCTATCTCAAGAACCAATAGACTTTTCCGAGACTGGTTATTCACGCCGAAACTTCACAACACATGGCTGATGCCAATGCACTGGGGCAAATTTCGCTCAAACCGGATGCCTAACTTCGGAATTTTCAACCGCTCTCTAATGTATACGGGCACGTATAAGGGAGCAATGATGAAGCAGCGTGGTTTCCTGTTCAATTTTTCTCGGAACAAGAAAAAGAAATCCAACAAAAATGATCCCACCTGTTGCAGGTGACCTCCCATTACCTGAGGCAATTCCCTGGACAAAGGAGCAAACCTTGCAGCGGAGTGCGTTTCTGAAAACAACTCATGAAGAATGAGGTTGTTCCATGACGCATACAACGATATACACCACGTTCTTACTTAAAGAGACGTTATTTCCTTGCCTGATTAGTTGTAAGAACTCTTCTCACTGACTACAAAACACACCTTTAACCATCACGAGGCTGCAAGTGACTGTGCAACGTTATTTGAAGGCAACACCAGTTCTAAGGATTTACCCTCAGCGGTAGCGGCGAGATGACACTGACACAAAATTGATGCTTATGAATGCATCCAGTAGTCAGACCGATTTCTTGATGAATGATTTCTTGACGACGATTCATGACTGAGTGATAAAGCAACAGTGAGAGCTTCACAGAGTGGTATTTACTTGAATTTGAAGACTGAGAACAGCTGCAACTGTAGATCAAGAGGAGTTTCAGACATTACAGATAAGATATATTGACTTCTGTAGACTATGAACGTTCAGTGTGTGACAATGTCCGAACAAATTATCAGAAGAAGAAAGAAAACAAAAATAAGATTTTATCGATTGTCGACAACCAACACAGTATGA
>MU901859.1:0-16660 GCA_036418205.1 Ostertagia ostertagi | reverse complement strand
TGAAGCAAAAGCTCACCTGTGCACAACATTGAAGCTCACAGCTTCACATTCATATTACCATGATGCGAATTTTACAGCAGAGAACTTGAAAAGTTGAGCCGCAGTTGCGTTGTGTATTTGCAGACATTCGGCGACACAGTATCCTATGGGTGTGGTTCACTAGGAGCAGGGTGAATATCGGTCGAATGAATTCCTCGACGGGGGGTCGTATTGCCCCTGTGGAAGACGGGGGGGTCGTAATTGTTGGTATCAGTATCGGACGTGGCGTGGTATCCAGTATTGGGAGGAGTGGAAGGGAGCACCTTTCTACTTTTGTCATTAAAATATTAAAGCGTAAGTGAACGTAATAGGAATTACTATTTGCAGGTTCCATCGTTATGCTCTTCAGCCTTCCCACGCGTACCTACGAACATAGGCTTCTCAAAAGGCGAGAAAACGAAGTGAAAGGAAGGCAAAGCACCGCAACATTTTATTGAGTGATAGTGTCCACTGTTAATCTATATCGTTGAAAATGCCCGAGGAGAAAATCGAGGCTTTAGAGTATTCCTGATCATATTTTGAATCTCGTATTGTATCGAACCATCAACAGTACCTTACACTTCTTTTTTGGTGCTGCAAAAGCCGTTCAGCGGAAAACGAAACATGGTTCTGTGTTCCAATGCGGCCCTACAATATGCAAGAAACCGTATTGAAAAAGGACGGTCGCTCTGAAGGACCTCCCTTGTTTCTGCATGGACTGCGCAGAGCCTCGTAGCCATAGAGGCGGCGGGATTCCCTTAACCTGTGGGGCTTCAGGACACTGCTTCGTAGATGGTAACGAGTACATGGGCCGAAACAGCACTTGGTTTTTGGCTGAAGGACGGCTGAGCCTGGATCGGAGCCGTCAATGCTGTCAGAGAGGCGTTGAAAAGGAGAGAGCAAGCAAGTGAGGCTGACACGTGATTATAAGAACTCCTACGTTTGATCACTGCTGAGAACACTTCGGTTTTATTAGAGCAACACCTTTCAATTGATTCAAAATTTCGAGCGAGGACCGACGGCATGGCGTATACTAGACCGAAACTAAATAGAGCTGAGTGTCTCTGATTGTGTCAGCGACAGCCGAGAGATGCGTACCTAATGCATTTCAAGAGGTTTCAATGAATTTCCTAGCAGTAATGTACAAAGAATCCTGTTTCAAGTGAAGAAAACCCCTCGACTTTTCCTCGACGCAGATTTCTCTTTAAGTAGGAACTTTTCGAAACAGATCAGGTAGCCATTTGGAAGAGCAAACCTTCTACTTTCCAAAACAATCCACATGTTCCCAAACAATCGAGAATTAAGAAAGTTAATGTCTTAGAAAGACCAAAAATCAGCATGGAAATTTTGATGTCCTCGACGTTTACTCGACGTGGAAAATCTAATTGAACAGGGCATCTTCAAAACAACTTCAGCGATGGTTAGAAACTGCAATCGAAGCTCTTTCGAAGCACACCTTCAACGCTCCAAAAGATTAAGTTTCGAGAAAGTTATTAAGGTTTGAAACATAAGGGGAGGAGGCGAATTTTCATGAAAACTCGCTCCACCGCGAGAGCCGCGCCGCAGCCGCGCGAGGAAATAGCTGCCCCTTTAAATTCAAGAACTCTCTCATTGTTACTGCTATTTATCATTTTTTTTTCTTATTTTTCCTGTCGTTTTTTTCTTTCTGTCGTGTGTGTATGCGCGTAGAATGTCGCGTGTGTCACAATGGTGGAACTTTACGTGAGTCGTGGTTTTCGCGCTATTGTCGCCGAGTGAAGGTGGGTTCTCCATTCCTATTCATCATTTCTTCTCATTGCTGTCAATGTTTCGTTCTGTTCTGTGTGTGTACATGTAGAGTCAGTGTCCTTACAATTGTATATTGTCTTTTTTTTGCAGGATCTTTGTGTGAATCGTGATTGAGAGGGGTGCCATATTGAGACCCCGTTTCACGGAGGGGGTCGTACCGAGACTACCCGTTTCAGGGGGGTCGTATTAGAATTGGGCTTTCCTCGACACGATTTTCACCCTGGTGCGAACTCTGCCCACAGATAGGTGCACGGCGTATACCCGAGGCGTTTTCCCATAAAAACGCCTCCTCTGTCAGCGGCCGTAAGCAGACAAACTTTCTGAAGAGAGTTTCGATGCTTTCAAATAAAATCTAAGCGAAACAAAGTGTAGCGAATTTGCTGAATTGAGTTCTAGAGACGCCGTAGGAAAATTGAGGCAGAAGAAAAAATTTCAGGAAAGTTTAAAGTACTCTTCGAGTGGATTCCAACAATCTTTACCGCTTCTCATCACATTAATTTTAAAGGAAGTTATGGGCCTTTGAAGACTGCATAGTCGCGGTCCAGGAAAATGGCTTGAAAAAAATCAAGGTGGAATAAACGGAACAACGGGACTATTTTTTGAGCGAGTGATTATTTCAAGAAGTTTTAGCACTTATTCGAAAGCTCTAATCCTCTAGTTTCTAATTAGCCTTAGACATCTGCAAAATGTTGAGTATGAAGAAAGTTATTGAATGTTTGAATGTCAAAAACTCGCGTGTGCACAGAAAACGGAACAACGGGACGATTTTTTGAAATATTGAACATCCACAACATTTCAAATACTCCTCAGGAAGAAAACTATTTATATTTTCAAAATTTTGGTGTCCGATTTCATGAAACAGCTTCTGAAAGAAAATATAACCTTCTGAATGGAGGGGTTTGGATTGCAATGTAATTGCTACAAGGTTTAGTTTTTCAGATTATAAGGTAAGGAAAGTTGAGAGATCGAAAAAATCCTGGTGGGTTTCTGAAAGTAGAAATCTTTACGAATAAAATGATGTATTGGTTTACGCAAAAATTTGGAAATTCCTTCTATTTAATGAATAAAACTTCATTTGCCTCGATTCCTCCTCTGAGCGAGACAAAGCGCGCGGATTGACCACGGTCC
Source organism: Ostertagia ostertagi (assembly GCA_036418205.1). Lineage (NCBI taxonomy): Eukaryota > Metazoa > Nematoda > Chromadorea > Rhabditida > Trichostrongylidae > Ostertagia > Ostertagia ostertagi. The sequence goes on along the minus strand of MU901859.1, from coordinate 13,726 downwards.
ACCACTTCTCCATGTTGGTGACTGCCATAATTGATGAGCATTGATGAGCATTAAATTATGTGAAAGACATGATAGTTAATATGGGGGGGGGTACCGACACCCCGAAAGGAAACCGGGCGGCGTTAAAACATTTTAGAATCTTGCGCAACGACAGGGTTGACTCTGCCGTCGAGGCTCGCATAGATCATGCCAGTTTCCATGCATGAATTGCTCGATCAAGGCGATAATCCTTACGGACCTGCAACTATAGACTGCGGCATGCTCTTTCGGACGACGTGCACTCTTACGTGTTCTTCTTCAATCGCCTTTCTCGCAGTCGTATCACATCCGCCCTTATCAAAGGTTCACCTGCATATCACACTGTCGCTCCCCGTTGAACTCATGGAATGCTCAGTAGCGCGGGGCCGGCCTAAGCAGCAACGTCTCCATTCGTCCCTGTCGCGTGCAAGAGTTGTCCAGTGGACCCTCCTCGCTCGAGGGACACGATGTCCTTCATTCCTTTCGTTCAGAGCTTTCGTGAAGAAGTCTGACCATCGGGCCGGCGGTCGTCCAGGTGTTCGTTTGACGTCCCGAGGGATCCAGTCGGTAACCGCTCTGGTCCAACGGTCATCGCAAAATCGCATGACGTGTCCGGCCCACCTTATCTTCGATTCCTTGGCGAAAACGGCAGCGTCCCTGATCTTCGATCGTTGGCGCTTAGTTCGGCACTCCGGCGTCCCTGATCTTCGATCGTTGGCGTAGTTCGGCACTCCGGATTCCCCTCTGCACTTGCGTGTATAGGGTTACTCCTAGCATCGTCCTCTCGACAGCGCGTTGGATAACGCTGACCGCATGCTCGTCCTGCCTGCGCAGAGTCCAAGTCTCGTAGGTTAGGGCAGGAAGGACAGCGGAATCGAAGAGGTGGGCACGGAGCCGGATGTTCTTCGTCTTCTTCACTACTCCCTCGATGTTCTTATACGCTCCCCAAGCCGCTCGTTCCTTCTACTAACAAGGAATGTCCTTCAGGTCGCCATGGCCGTTCTACATGAGATGTATACCACTCTATGCATTCTGACACGCTGATTTCGAATCTGCCATTCCAAATCTGCTAAACGACTCTCCGAACGGAGTTATGAAGCGTAATAGCTCAGTGGTGATGGTCCGGGGTGGCAGGTAAAAGCTCGTAGGATCGGTTCCTTTGCAAGTTTGTTGCTTTGCTTTTGTCCGCAACACTTCTAGAGACAAAAGCAAAGCAACCAATTGCAAAGGAACCGATCCTACGAGCTTTTACCTGCCACCCCGGACCATCACCACTGAGCTATTACGCTTCATAACTCCGTTCGGAGAGTCGTTTAGCAGATTTGGAAGGCAGATTCGAAATCAGCGTGTCAGAATGCATAGAGTGGTATACATCTCATGTAGAACGGCCATGGCGACCTGAAGGACATTCCTTGTTAGCTCTGGAGCTAGATCGTTCATCATATTTTTTTCCCGACCTAAGTACACGTAGCCCTTCTGGATCCCGAAGGGCAATGGAGAAAGTCATCCACGACTTCTACTCGGATCTCTTCGATAGCCATGTCCATCTGCCTACTTATCAACCGCAAGAGGATGGATACGTTCGTCCCTCAGTTCTCTCTTCCGAAGTCCGACACGCCATCAAGTCGGTGAAGAATAACTTACAGACCACCAGGAGGGCGGTATTCAATCCTTCCCCCAGGGGGATATATCCCCCTCCTCTGATTCAATCCTCCTCAATCCTCTGGGGGGACAAAAAAGGGTTGCGTCATAGGACCTAGCATACCTCTGTGTTTCTACCTGCCAGACAGTTAGAGCAGCGCTACTACCCTCCACTGATGAAGCACTCTTTCCCTGAGGGGTCGCGCTGCTCTAACTGTCTGGCAGGTAGAAACACAGAGGTATGCGCGTATAACCGAACGCCGCACCCCAGTAGCCTACTGGACGAACCCTTTTTTGTGCCCCCCAGAGGATTGAATCAGAGTAAGGGGATATATCCCCCTGGGGTGAAGAATTGAATAGCGCCCGGGTCTCGACAGGGTCAAACCGGAACATCTGAAGAATGCGCCGCCAGTTATCATCAAAACTCTGGCTCGACTCTTCACGCGCTACCTGTCGGAATGCAAGGTACCCACTCCGTGGAAAACCAGCAGGACCGTGTTGCTGTACAAGAAGGGAGACCTGGACGACATTGGCAACTATCGCCCAATCTGCCTGCTGTCTGTAATCTACAAGCTATTCACTCGAGTCATCCTTAACAGGATCGGCAGAATACTAGATGAAGGACAGCCATGCGAGCAAGCAGGGTTTCGAAGAGGGTTCAGCACGATCGACCATATCCACACGGTTACAAGACTCATTGAAGTTTCACGAGAGTACAAGATGCCGCTTTGTCTCACGTTCATCGACTTGAAGAAGGCCTTCGACTCTGTGGAGACAGAAGCGGTCATCGAAGCCTTGGGCAACCAGGGCGTCCCTACTCAGTACATCAAGATTCTTCGTGAGCTCTACAGCAACTTTACGACCAGAATCTCACCATTCTACAAGGAGGTCATCATCGACGTCAAGAGAGGGGTCCGACAGGGCGACACCATCTCGCCCAAACTCTTCAGCGCCGCTCTCGAGAACGTCATGCGTCAACTGGAATGGGAAGACATGGGAGTGAAGGTCGACGGCCGGCAACTACACCACCTTCGTTTTGCTGACGACATCGTTCTTATAACGCCGAACATCGAGCAAGCGGAGCGAATGCTGGCTGATTTCGACTGCGCCTGTGGTAAGGTCGGTCTACAGCTGAACCTAACGAAGACGATGTTTATGAGAAACGGATTGGTTCCTGATGCCCCATTCACGCTCAACGGAACGAACATCACCGAATGCTCCAGCTACGTGTACCTAGGTCGGGAAATCAATATGATGAACGATCTAGCTCCAGAGCTGAGCAGGAGGAAACGAGCGGCTTGGGGAGCGTACAAGAACATCGAGGGAGTAGTGAAGAAGACGAAGAACATCCGGCTCCGTGCCCACCTCTTCGATTCCGCTGTCCTTCCTGCCCTAACCTACGCCTCAGAGACTTGGACTCTGCGCAGGCAGGACGAGCATGCGGTCAGCGTTATCCAACGCGCTGTCGAGAGGACGATGCTAGGAGTAACCCTATACACGCAAGTGCAGAGGGGAATCCGGAGTTCGAACTACGCCAACGATCGAAGATCAGGGACGCTGCCGTTTTCGCCAAGGAATCGAAGATAAGGTGGGCCGGACACGTCATGCGATTTTGCGATGACCGTTGGACCAGAGCGGTTACCGACTGGATCCTCGGGACGTCAAACGAACACCTGGACGACCGCCGGCCCGATGGTCAGACTTCTTCACGAAAGCTCTGAACGAAAGGAATGAAGGACATCGTGTCCCTCGAGCGAGGAGGGTCCACTGGACAACTCTTGCACGCGACAGGGACGAATGGAGACGTTGCTGGCGCCCGCTCGAGCAATTCGATGATCAACGGGACGACAGGTGATACAGGTGAAGTACACGTAGCTGGAGCATTCGGTGATGTTCGTTCCGTTGAGCGTGAATGGGGCATCAGGAACCAATCCGTTTCTCATAAACATCGTCTTCGTTAGGTTCAGCTGCAGACCAACCTTACCACAGGCGCAGTCGAAATCAGCCAGCATTCGCTCCGCTTGCTCGATGTTCGGCGTTATAAGAACGATGTCGTCAGCAAAACGAAGGTGTAGTTGCCGGCCGTCGACCTTCAATATGCCGAAAACAGCAATTTAATAAAGGTTAGGGCCTTAATATTTTGAAGTTTCCGATGATTTCTCTTGCTTTCCTTTCCACGCAGTTCACTCTGCAGCTCGATCATCACTACGAAGCGCATAACGCTCCAGTTATCCCGAGGCTTGCCTTTAAGCAGCAGCTGTTATGGAACCTTGAATTCGTAGTTTGGGGTTCTCTGTGTCGCAAAATCGGATCACATAAGCAGAATGTCTGTACCACGAAGAGGTTTTAGGACTATGTACAATCCTGCGCACATTCCTTGTATCGTAGTAGCACTGCTTAATCGACCTTAAAATGCGTTCGGCCTCACGCACGGCTTTCTACAAAGCAAAACTTCTCTGAATGGCCCGGAATACCCAGCGGTCCCAGCAGTGCGGCCAGTTCCGCCACGAACTTGCGTAGGCACAAGGGCCTTAAGGACTTATCTCAGATCCGGTGACTGCTGTTCATATGAGCCTGCGGTGTGTGCTCATCTCCAGGCTTTAGTGCCCCTCTCTTCGCCACGCGGTATCTCCGAGTCGAATAGCGGTCGACCGCACTGAAAAGGAAGTCCTTTTCAGTGTTTTCTATAGTTCTCAGTGAGCCATCCGAGAGTCGGAAGGTTGTCCTGTGCACAAGCGTGGGTGAAAATGATCAGCTTGTCTATAAGTATAAAATAACTTCCTGGGAACTTAGCGCTCTAAACGACAGCAGTATGGAAAGGAAAGATTCGGCCAAGGCCCCCGGAACGAGAGCAAACTCATGACTCTCTCTAATCACTCCGCAGACGTGTCGGCTTCCCTGCCGGCGCAGAGTGTAAATGATGTGAAAAAAGGGCCTTATCGTTAGTCAAAAAGTCGCAAGGCCGTGAAAACGGAAATGCAGCTTGATTTTCCGACCTAGCTTACGAGATTTATTTCAACTTATTTCTTTGGCCACTTTTTGCAAGAATCTGCTTTAATGAATTGACCAGATTAGTCCCCCGTCAACCGCCGGGACCTTCCTTTCCTGCGCAAGCTTTCTATCCTCCGCTATGGTCCCTTCCTCCTGTGACACCAACACCTGGAAGTGACGCGTATGCAACACAATGGTGTTTCATACAGTAGAAGGGACACAATCATGATATGACGGTAGATTTTTCGCTTCCCTTCCTCATCCTCCCTTCCTCTCTCCACTGCCCTCCAGCTGCCACTGCAGCACCATGTGGAATGAACGGAAGTGTGCTAAGCAGGTGTTTATATAGCCCTAAGAGTGTTATCACAACTATCCTGCTACAAAACATTGATATCTCAAATCCTGTAAGCTACCCGATTTGTTAGCGGTTTGTTTATCCCATGAGCTTCCTTCTCACTCACTTCATTTTGCGGACGGACACACATACATACATACATACATACATACATACATACATACATACATACATACATACACACATACATACATACATACATACACACATACAGACATACAAACCGACACACAAAGTTAGCGCTTTATAATAATAGATAGATAAGGATTACAGGAAAATGAGAATGGCCTTCTTGGTTATCGCATGAAATCCGCACTAGAGCCTCAAAGATAACGTCAGAGTGGAAGACGCTTTCCGTTAAGGCTTGCATCACCGCACAATATTAACACATTGACGACATTGAGACGCGGTAACGCGTCTCACTTTGCGCACCTCGTTGGACATTGAGACGCGTTACCGCGTCTCACCCTTATCATCCCTTTTTCTAGGGCATGCGCAGCTTTTTCCCGAATTGTTTGTCTCTCTTCTATGGATTAGAACATAACATTATTGTGAACGACATAGGTCATTGTTTGTTCAAATATGCTCCAGTTTAGAAGAAGTTTTCCAAGCTCACCGAAACTGGCGGCTTGGTTCATTAATAGTTTTCATGCTATTCTCATGAACACGTCAATAAAAAAGGGTAGTGAAAGTAAATGCAAATCTAAAGAGACAGAAAAATACATGTTTCACTTGGTATAACCACATCAAAAGAGCTTTTGGCATCCACTACAGATAAAATGACTAAAGTTTCCTTTTTCATTACCATTACATGTTCTTTAATCGGAACTTCGTCACTATATACTCTATTACCTTCTACGCATTGACTGTTACTGAGATGTTTTTGTACCACTGGTGCTTTAAAAAGTTATCAATAAAAATTCACGGATCCGAGGTGCGGCGGTCGCACTCGCAAAATCGGCCCGGTCCCACACGGCCAAAAAAGCCAAAACGCGCGCGGTCGTCAATGTGTTAATGGCCCAAACCAAAAATGTTCTGTTCAAATTCGCTCTTCGAATATCATCCATTTAGCAGACTTTTAGCATTAGTTATTAGCCTGCTTTTGTGGATGGATTGTGAACAAACTAGAATCGTCAATTTATAAACACTGAAGTGGAAGTTTTATTGAATTTCGATCATGTCTTGCCTTCCACCTCCAACTGGAAATCGAAATCCACTTGAAAGGTCTAGGGCGTACAAAGGCCTGAAAGCTGAATGCATAGAGTCCCTCTAGTCATTTTGATGCTTTCAAACTTTAGTCATCTGACTCGCTCACGCATGCACATCTAATCACCACTCACCTTGGTTTCTCAGCGGTGGAAATGTAGTTAGAAGTGCTGTGCATGAGGCACTGGGAAGTCTGTTTGAAACTCATAAACGAGGCTGCAATCAGTAGAAGTTCATTGGATTACTCAAACAGTTCTTTTTGCAATAGACTTCACCTACAAGTAGCGATGTCTCCTACCTGCTCCAATTGTCCTCTGCTGGCGACGACATGGCCTTTACGCCGACGATGAACAGCTGAAACCACAGCTTAGCTACCCTATGTGCGATATTTGGAGGCATTCAGCTTCAAAATGTTCACGAAGAGGCAAAAGTGCCATCAAATGACCCGAAAAATCGCTTATCGGTTGTGGGACGCATAGGCTCAACTTCGCTCTGGGCCATCTAGGTTTCAATCCCCGAATTAGCAATGACAGGTATACAAGCCCCCTTGTGAATTGATCACAGCCACGTGCGTGCTTCTGCAGCGTGGTTACAATATGACCACACGTTTCAATGCCAAGTAGCCGCTTTCTGTCAGCCCATTTGCGTCAGAATGAAGCTAGAAGAACCTTTTCTGAGCCTGCTGAACTTTCCAAAGGAAGAGGACCTCTGTAAGCCGGGAGCTCCGCCTGGTGTACCTGAATGGGGGGCAGAGTCAAGCAACGGCGCCGAGGAAAATTATGAATTTAACGATCCCCTTTCACCTCGCGCTAGGCGCCAAAGTCCTCGAGGCGCCGACTCTCTCACCAAGCGAAGGGATAGAAAAACTTGTTTCAGCCACTCCGAAAACCTTTCATGAAAAACCTTAAAACTCGCTCAGCAAATGAAGTGAGTCGAACAAAAATCATTAACAATAAAGTTTAGCGACAGGAAAAAAAACAGACTAGTTATTCATTTTTATTCAGTTTTTTATTCATTTTTTGTAGTTGGTATAGTATAGTTATTTTTTTAGTTTTTTACTTTTTTAGTCATTTCATGACGGCATAACTCCTTTGTTTGTTTCCTTTAAAAGGCTCACCTAGTCTTATCGTTAGTTTCACATAGCGTATGCTCTCAATCTACCCGCACCATTTGGTTTAGGGGACCCTTGCAACCGCATCAACCCTCTGACGACCGCCGTCGTGCGTGTGCCCCTTTTTTTTAAAATTTGATCTCCATCAGCCATAAACTCTCCAACAATCTCATTATTAGTAAAGAGCACAATGTTTCGCGAATCCAGTAATGTATATGGACAGTTCTGAGACATAAAAAATGCCTTAATAACCCCACGAAAAACGAGTCGCCTCCGAATAGAAGTGTGGCCCACCGGTCACGTCGCAAAAGGGTTCGATCAGGGGCGGTATTCAATCCTTCCCCCAGGGGGATATATCCCCCTACTCTGATTCAATCCTCTGGGGGGACAAAAAAGGGTTGCGTCATAGGACCTCGCATACCTCTGTGTTTCTACCTGCCAGACAGTTAGAGCAGCGCGACCCTCAGGGGAAAGAGTGCTTCATCAGTGGAGGGTAGTAGCGCTGCTCTAACTGTCTGGCAGGTAGAAACACAGAGGTATGCTAGGTCCTATGACGCAAACCCTTTTTGTCCCCCCAGAGGATTGAATCAGAGTAGGGGGATATATCCCCCTGGGGGAAGGATTGAATACCGCCCATGAGGCAGTAAGGTATGCTTCCCCGAATATAAGCGAGGCGATACCGAAGCGACCCTCTTAACAATTTTTGTTTTCTTAACGCCCTACTGTTAATCTTATTTTCAATGCCATTGCCTTGACTTCGAGCTACACAAATCATATTACATAGATGTGGGCCCTTTATCAGGACAATCCCAGTTGGGACTACAGAGAAAATTCAAAGGAGCTTTCGTCCCCTAACCCATCGGGGAAGCATACCTACGGCCCCAGATGGGTTGATTGATCTTTGGCGTTGACTTGGAGCGCAGCCCCCCCTTACTCTTTACTATATGAAACCCGGCTTTTGCGACACCATATGTCAAATGGATTCCATATAACTATAACTTTTCTCCGAAGTGGCCAGATCCGAGCGCTCCGAACGCCAGGGGCGAATTTCGAACCTGAAGCAGATTTTAAGAGTCGGGGAGAAGCTCTTTTCAATCAGTGTAGTGAATCTGTAAAAGGTTAATATAGTAAATACACAAAATGTTGGATCGATAACGCAAGAAATAATCAGATGATGAGCCGGCGAGCTCATTTACACTGTTCAGAGCTGCATCAACTCCGCGCGTCCCAGATCTGAAGATTTAGTTATAGTAGACACAAAGTTAGAAGAATGCTCTAACTTCAATGGGTGTGTCTAGGAGAGCGAGGGGAGACGACGAAAGCGCTTCAAGCATGCGGTATACGAAAATGGCTACGTTGGGATTTTTCGCAAAACCCGCGCGCGCCAACCCCCGGCCAAGCGCCACAACCGGGAAGACTGCGAGACCACCACGTCGCCCACGGCGGCAACCCTCGACGGGCCACGACCACGCACCCCCCCAGCCCCGCAAACCGGTGGAACTCGCAGCCAAAGAACCCACTCGACTTGTCAACACACTTTTACACAAAGCCCATCACCCACCTTCCCTTTAAATGCGACCGAAAGTTTTCGAAATGTTGAGTATAGCGAACGACAGAGAAAGTTCATGTTTGCGCATTTCCCAAAAGGTGATTTGATGCTGCGTTGAGTAGTTTTCAGAATATTCGGAAAAGGCGCGGCGGCCGCGTGTTGGAGTGTTTGTTACAAGGTATCCACGCACGAGGTTCTTTTTGTGCTGCTATTCGGCACTCTTCCAATCAGACTCATAGCGTCCTTCATGCTTCTCTGCGCGCGGCCACACGCGGGGGAAATGGGGGACAGATTTTATGGATTCGCCAAACATTTTCTTGCCGAAAAGCGTAAAACTGCATAGTTTTGACTTTAACGATTATATATTTTAAAATTTAACGCTGGAGCCTTTTTGTTCAATAGCGGATTACTCCCTGTTAGTTCAAACAACTCCTCTTGGGGTTCTCTTGGTTTCCCTTTATTCGAGATTTCTTTGTTAGCGACCGAGTGTATCGCGCACCATGGACTGGGCGCATCCTCTCTCTCGTCCGCTTTAAGTTTGACCTTTTCCGTACAGGATTTCCAGGTGTTTCAGTTACATTCCCGATGTAAAAGTGTATCCATGCTTTATCAAATATGCTAGTCGATCAGAATATGGCTGCTACATTTCGAGATATGAGTGAGCACTTAGTCTGTTGCAGAGTCAAAGTTTGGTGATGCAACATCAGTTTTGCAGGAATTGTGCCAGTCAAAAATCCATTCGGAAAAAAGGATTTTGCCGTGAAAGTTCCTGTTGGCAACCTAGAAAGCGATCCTATTTGGGAAGTTGAAGCAATAGCGGCTGTAAGGTGTGTTTAATGTTTGACACCTTTTTGAAGGATTGGGTAGTTTCAATGGATATTGCAGTCAGTAGGTTTTGTATTCATTCAAAGTGTAAAATTTTTTCTATGCTGCTGCTTGCCAAGGTTTTTTTAAAGAGTCGAAACGTGTTTTTGGTTTACGTCACGGACAAATCATCGTCTTCATGAATTTGGAAGTGATACAACGTCTCGTTTGAGGCGAAAATTTGTTCTTACCCGCATTCTTGTGAAAATATAATATTAGCTCTTCTGCCTGGACTTTTCAGGTTTGAGGCTCTTCTGAAGCATTCCAATTAAACCGGGGTGCGGTGACGCTTAACACGTTGACGACAGCGCAGGACACATACGTCCCGCACTTTGCAGGCCATGACGGACAACGCGGGACGTATGTGTCCTGCACCCAATGCATTCATTTTTTCTCGCACACGTGATTCATTTTTAGGCTTCTTGTATTCATTCCATAGAGAAAACCTTAACATAGATACAAACATAGTCGCTCTTAGAATGGTCACGTATGCTTCAAATTTAGGGGAGGTTTTCTGAACCGAACGAAATCGTCAACCCAGTTGATTTTTTGTTTACATTTTCTTTTCATGAATGTGAATATTTAAAGGGTAGTGTAAGTCAATACGGAACCTCAAGATGACAAGATATGTGTTTTGATTGCAATAATCGGTGCAAAATTGCTTTTGACGTTCATTGCAGCTGATTCTGACAAATTTTGCTTTTTCACTATTATTTCATCCGACTTTCGACCAAATTTTCACTACTATATCTCTGGGGCGCTTCTACGCACTGAAAAGACTAATCTAACTTTGTATCAATCATGTTTTATTCATTTACCATGCAAAATTCGCCTGAAGGACCTGAGGCGGCGGCGCTCGCAAAATCGCGCCGGTCCCACGCGGCCAAAGAAGCCAAAACGCGCGTTGTCGTCAACGTGTTAAACGTATGCAATATAGAAACTAAAAAACATTACCAGATCTCCCAGAGCTTAAAGAAAGAACCCAAGATGGGTCCATAGTTTTGCTACTATTTCCTCGACACGTTCATTTGCTCAGCATAGAGACAACGTAACTGACTGCGTGTTTCTTGCGCGAGGGTGTGGCTCGTTGGCCGATGTCAGACTTTGCGATTGGAGCGATTTTGCACCAATTGCAGGAGCGACGGGAGATTTACACCGCCGACCACCGATACACACGGCGCCGCTCGGGTAAATCTCCCGTCGCTCGCACTTTGGAGCGACGGATCGCTCAAGCGATCCATCGCTCGGGCCGTGATGTGCCTCCTTGGCCGTTGTGGCAGGGAGCTGCGAGCGACGGGAGATTTACGAGCTGATGGCGCCGAATTATCGGTGGTCGGCGTGTAAATCTCCCGTCGCTCCTGCAATTGGTGCAAAATCGCTCCAATCGCAAAGTCTGACATCGGCCATTAGGACAGAAAGCGACTTTTTCGCGTTTCGCAGCGCGAATCGTTGCGGGAATCTCGGGTCCACTGATGATTCGCTGCGGGAACCTCGGGTCCACTGATGATCAGCGGTGGACCTGAGGTTCCCGCAGCGGAAAATGTTTCGCGCTGCGAAACGCGAAAAAGTCGCTTTCTGTCCTAGTGAACCACACCCCTTGCGCGATTTTAAAGGAGGAATTCACGATTAGAATGAAGGTCGAAGAAAGGGAAACTGACCTAGTTGAGGGACCCACGGACCTCCTGAGGGTGCGAACTGACGCGCAATTCGCATGGAAAAATTTGACCTCGGCGACCTATCATGCCTCAAAGCTGGCGGGTCCGGCGATCTCCGCCCACCGATCATCTGTAGTTCAATACGTGGCGAGTGATTAGATAGCTGAGAGAGCGTAGTGTTGAAGAGGGCACAGCGATGAGAGTCGCATCAATGCTCAAATCAACGGGCAAGGAAGGGGTCCCATTTCTCGGGTTCTGGGCCGTTTCTCATGGTTCTTCCTTCTTTCGTGTACCACTCACCATCCCTAGGTTAATTTGAAATGGGTTGCTTTTTCATCGTGAATTCGTCCTTTAAACTGTTGGATTGAATGCAGTCGGTTTTTTGATTGGTTTTATTTGTTAGAATCGTTTGATTATTGTATCTCTTTGTCTGTATTCGTACATATCCTTGGTTTTATTGGCGGATGCGATTGCAGCGGCATTTCTTGCTGGGACGGGACACCAATAAATGCCGGCTGAGCAAGCTGCTTCGGACAGCTCTTCCGGCCACACCCCTCTTTATCTCAAGAAGGAGGAGGATGTTCTCATTCAAAGGCTTCATAGGCGGTTTTCTTGGGATCTTTTTTCACTGTCAGTCAACTCAGCATCTACAGTTTCATTATCGACCTTTCCTACGCCACAGATTCGATCCGGCGTTGTTGCTTCGGCTTTATCGAAACACCGACCATACGAGATGGACGATTAAACTTTTCTGGATCTTTAATCTACAAAGAAATTTGTGTTAAGAAATTTGCATAAAATTTTGCTTTTCTAGAGGGTCACTAACTTTATTGGGAATTTCAGATGGTTCATCGCAGATACGCTGAAACCTCACATCATGGTGTGGTTGAGTGGATTACCATCGAAATTCTCAAATAAAGAATTGGCTGACGAAGTAAATTCAGGATTTCGTGCCACTGAAAACTGCATCAATGAGGTAAGGTATTCTTTCTCCTTCTTTTGTTCCTATTGTCCAGGAGATACCTGACTTCTTCATTAAGCAAAAGACCACTCACAAGCATTGGTAAAGACCCGACCTTCTACATGCCTGATGATATTATGAAGGATTGGAAGAATACGATGCCATCATTCGACCTGACCACACACTTTTTATAGATCGGGATCTGCCTCAGCCCATCACTTTTTTGGAAACCATTTTTACTTGATAAACTCACTCGGCAGTATAGCACTACTGATTTTTACACTAGCAGAATTGCTTGGACATGATATGCGCTGAGTACCTGAATGAACGCCCTCATCCTTCCTTTTATTTAACTCTGGCTCATATACCTTGCATGAGTGGCATCTTTATGGCATTCACTACTTTTCAGTTTTCTTTGCTTTTCTCTTGTGTTCTGCTTGTGTTTTTGTTTCGTGGCCATTGTTCACAATTGCTCAGCAGTTGCTTATTAGCGTTATTATTTTGCTCTCAGAAAACGTTATTTCAGTTACTGCTAGCCGTTGTGAGTGGAAACATATCAAGCAATTTTTCTGACAAAATTTGGCGGCATGTTCCTGATCTTCTCTTTCCTCGCCATGACTGGGCAGAATGGACTCGTCGATTAATGCCCCTAATGATCAATCACTTCACTTCCATCCGATGTAAGTCAGAAATGCAACTCGATAGGTTCCGTTCGATTTTTTAATAAGTGGCACATGTGTAGCTCTCAGAACCTAGAGTCGAATTTTAGGTATGAATGTTGTTGAAGCGAATACTTGCCGCCGTGATCCACTTGAGCAGGGCGACTTCTTTGATCATATTCTCTCGAAGAGGTCTGGAAAACTTGAGAAACGTCGGTCTACTGCCAACGCAATGCGTGAAACAATAGCTTACATGTAGGTTTATTTGTTGCTCTTGCGCTGTTCTGCTCTTAATACGTATTGGATAGATACATGTTCAAACAGGGTGAGCGATTACTGGTGGTTCCATGTATCTTGGATTCTTAACCCATTGCGGACCGCGTGCTGCACATGGTGCAGCACGCCACCACGCGGAGAAGGATAGTAATCTTCGATTTTTTCAGCATTTTGCTAAGTTACAAAATCAACAGTTTACTTTTTCGGACACAGGATATATCACTTATTTGCATACTGGTTAAATTTTTGATAGATTATTGGCCACTGATAAAAGAGATGACAAAAACCTACGGAGGTGCAATTATAACGGCGGTCCGCAATGGGTTAAAAATCTTATCGCAGAGCTCCCCGTCCTATTCTTTCATGGTGTGTTGCATGAGATAAAAAGCGTTAAACTACTAAAACGCACGGATTACGGAGTGGTTCGGGCCTCCGCCCTG
>MU901853.1:0-13552 GCA_036418205.1 Ostertagia ostertagi | reverse complement strand
ATACGAATGCCCAGTACTGCATCGTCGAGATGTACGAAGGAGTGAACCATGTTTTTGTGAAGTCGTTCAGCGACCCGTCATCGTTTAGCCCGAAGACTTTGCTCTATTCGATTCAATGTTAAAAATATTTCTTGAATTTTGGATCTGAAGTTCACTTACAGATTTTACTTGCTTGTCAACTATATCCGGAAACACCTTGACTAACACAGCTATGCCAGAGCTGAGCAACGCAGCACCCGCAAGAAAGAGACCAGCACTGACCGTGCCACAGATCCACTGCCGCTTCAGCATCTGCAAACACAAGAAGCTGTCCAAGTAGACGGCAGACACTGGCACTCGAACCAGAATGGTCATTCAGGTCGTGCCCTACCTTTTAAAAACGATTTTTCACATGATGTAGAGGGCAAATGCCTACAACAGAGAATTGGTGTCTCTTTTCCTAAGCGACCTCCGACATGCCAGTGAAGGGGTCAAGAAAGTCCAAGTACACAATTTTTGAGACTAGGTTTTAGCAAAAAAGGGCTACTTATGCGGATTGATGATAGTGTGACATCCATTACTAGCCATGGACCATTCTGCGACATCGTGCAATGCAAAACATTTGGTTTATTTATTTATTTATTTTATTCAATGGCCAGTCACTGCAGAGAGCAATACAAAGTAATTAATAAGTTTTCAATAGCCGATTGACTTTGATTATTTGAGAGAGAAAACTTTTGTAACTTGGTAAGAACTCCATACGGCTCCAACAGTTAGTGACAGTCAGTTTGAGGGAGAGCAATCTGTTATGCACAGATAGATTGATATGACGCGGGAATAAGATGAAGTTTCAGGCAGAACCAGTAAAGCACAGTTGAGTGATTCGTTGTTTGAGTACGTGGCCGTCGCAGAGTACGAGGTCCCCCCCGCAAATCGAGATCCTGGCACGACCCCCCAAAACAGAGCAAATTAATTCAATTAATTAATCAAAATAAATCCTGCAAAAAAAATCAAAAAAAATTCTGCAAAATAATGTTATGGACGCTTCATCTTGTCATCTATGCACTGTCTTTCATCGCTGTACACTTTTGTGTATTTACTGAAATATCGACTCGAGGAAAGAGCATTAACATGTGGTGTGTCTTCGGGTTTCGTTGAGAACGATGGCACCGGAAATCCTGAAGGCACGGAGGTTGCGATTTAATCCTAATTCTTGCTTAAGTACATCGAAACAGCCGAGTGTATCAATCAACGGCCGATTCAACGGCAGCTGCGGCGCGATTGTCACTGGGTCAGATTTGCTGAAATCCCGAAAAAAACCGTCGAAATCTACACCCTCGATGAAAAGGTTGCATTCCTCCATTTCATAACCTTTGAAGCAGTTTGAGGTAGGGTTAGATAGAGCTGGATTTCGCGTTTCCAAGAAGTATTGAAATTGCTCTGAAAGTCTTCCATGCAGAAAGATAGGGTCTCTCAAATTTCGTCGAGTAAACGTCGAGGACGCTGAAATTTTCACGCGAGTTTTTGCCACTTCAAGAGCAATATCTCTAATGTCGTAAGATCCTGAAAAAGGTGAAGATAGTTTTGGAAAGCGGAAGGTTTGCGCTTTCTGATGGTCTTCTTAGCTTTCTTCTACATTTCCTAGTTGAGAAGATATCTGCGTCGAGTATGTATCGAGGACGGATCCGGCCACCTGAAAATCCGCTCCCTTCTTCACCATTGCAAGTGTAATTGTTGGCAACGCTTGAAATGGGTCTAGAAAACATCCTCCCAACATAAGCAATAGGAAAAGGGGCAATCGTCATCATCGAATTTTGTCTGAGTATAGGCCATGCATCCGACCTCACTCGAAGTTGCAGAATCGATTCGAAGGTGTCATATGATCATGACCAGTTGACAGAAGCTGCATTGTAGTAAACGCATTTCGTAACTCCTACAACCTAAAGAACAACTTCATTTGCCCAGGGCTTTTCCTTCACGGTTGTCGTTTTTGCGACAGGGTCCCTAACAACAGTGTCATTCTCAGCGAGGTATTAAGGGAGAAGGAGCGAGCGATAGGCAGGAGGTGCCTTTGCAGCGCGTGCGCACATGTGGCAGTCTTCTTTGCGGGGATGCACTTTCATTCTTTGTACTGCCTTCAAATACGCCCTTCTCATGAAGGTGGAGGAATGGAGCGACTGAACCTGCAAAGAAAATTAATATCATTAATATCATTTTTTTTCAGATATTTTCATTTTCTGCTGCGCTATACCCTCTTACCTATCTGCACCTACGATACCACTGCTGTTACTGACCCTCAAGAGTACGACCCCCATGGACCAGCCCGACAGGTACGACCCCCCTGTCGAGGATTTCCTCGACCGGATATTTGCGTCTGGCTAAGCACCCAGCCCTGAAATATCCGACTACGGAGGCCTCAACAGGAGCGGTTGGGCGCAAGTGCACCTTTTCTTGAAAATCTTAACGATGAACATAAGATTATCAGCACTCCAGAGAGCATTTCGGAACCATGACCAGGCCTTGATCCTTTTTTTAGCCTTCAGAGGGTCACTTAAGAAGAGGTGTGTAGTTTCACGTTCCATGCAAGCATACCTACGAACATAATGCAAACAGTTTGGAGAAACAGGCGCGACTTTGAAAAAACCGTAATCGCTGTTAATAGGAACAGCGTGAAAAGCGATGTCTAGGCTTATAATGCATGTTATTGCGCAAGTTAAGGCGTCTTTTATTAGGCCTCTCAGATAACTGTTGCGATAGTCACAGCTTGCTCGTTAACTCTCCGTAATCAGCAGGGGATGATGTCGTGGTGGAGTCGCTTCCTACGCGGTTCCGCATTTGCGCTACGCTGGGGACAGAGCAATAATTGCAGTGAGCGCCGGCACCTCACATCGCAATTGCCGGTAGGAATTTCTCGGTATAATGTATAGAAAACAAGAACAGTATATCAATCTGTCCGCCGCCAGCATTCAATAGTTGGACCAATTGACTTGTGGGATATGCGGTGGTAAATTTTGCACCACAAACGAACTCGGTAAACGCTCTCTCACGACAAAGCAAATTTCACATCGTTTGGACTGTAGTGGGACATCCAAATGCTATTTTTGACTTGGTTGCCAAGAAACACATATTTTGCTATCGTGTTGGGTTCTCGTACTCTACTCTCTATAACTCGCTTTCCCTACAGTTGCTGCTGAATTTCGTGGTACAACTCAGACGATATGCGACCGCTGTCACTTCCGTTCCGCACCCATCGCTGAGTTCAAGGTGCGCCTCAGGGAAAATGGGTTGGATTTCATAGACCATGATATAAGAATAATATTCAGGGAATAAGGAGCAGCTTCTCTAAAGCGTTGGTTCTCGTGAGCAGAGTGCTATACAGTGAGTGTTTTGTTTTTTCTTTATTTTTTTTTATGACTCACTTCCTATATGGAGCTCATTTCTCACGTTATTGTGAGGCGACGCTTGCGAGGGACTAGATGTTGTTCGCAATCGTCGATTGAACAAAGACTAGTTACGCAGGTAATTATATTTAAGAATGGGTGACGAGAAACACGAGGGAAACAAGGAACGAACGGAGCTGTCCATGTCATGCATTCAAAAAATACCTCTGCACTTGAATAGAAGCAATATCTGACGATTGCATGCCCGTTATGATGTATCGGTTATGATCATGGCATGAATTTGCAAACAGTTTGGGAAAGAATCGCGCGAGACGAGAAAAAGAAATGGATCTTACCAGCGCGAACTTTTTTCAGGGCAGAAAGGGCTTTTGTGGAAGAAGGGTTCTTGTGTACACATGAGACACGCAGCAGGGGTATGAATGGGAAAATAATTCTCATCCGAGTTGTTCTAGGAATGCCAGATGTAGAGGCAATGGCTTCTAGTTCGATCCCCATTGAAGACATGTTTTCGCATTCTCTGTTTTCCACTTCCTTGCTCTCTTATATATTTGAGCTTAGTCACTTAACAAATGCCTGACACATGCAACGATTCGGCTGCTACAAAATGCGGTGGTATCTATTGAATACGAAAAGGAGTTTCCAACTTTCCTATGAGATGTTTTCCGCTCTTCTTGGCAAATCGAGGAAGACCGCTCCGGGGAAATGTTCTCAGTCGTATCTTACGACGCACGTGCCGCCATAACATGTAAGCTCAAGACGTTTTGAAAAAAGCAGCTCCGATTCACCTGAAGAAAGACTTTTCTAGGGTTAGGGTGTGGTACGGTTGTGGGCCAACTGTATTTCACAAAAAATTGTGTTGAGGCGTATGTTATGGCTCAAGGACTCTTCGGGGTATTATCAGGGAAGCTTGCCATGTCCTCTGTTGATCCACACAGACCGTTCCACGTTCTTCAAGGGGAATTTCCTGGATGATGTCAATAATGCGTTGCAATACTGTTTCCTGGACGCTTTGCTGATGGCGGAGAAGAGTCTCTACTGCATCGGGATCTATAGTGCAAACAAGTCGGCTTCGTTTTGCCTTACCCTTATAGGACGAATTCACAATGAAAAGTAACTGCAGGTTCAATTAACCTAGGGATGGATTGGTACACGAAAGAAGGAAGAACCATGAGAAATGGGACCCCTTCCTTCCCCGCTGATTTGCGCATTGATGCGACTCTTATCGCTGTGCCCTCCTCAACATCACGCTCTCTCTGCTATCTAATCAATCCCACGTATAGATCTGCGGCGAGTGATCAGCTGGTCGGTGGGCGGAGATCGCCAGACCCGCCAACTTTGAGGCATAATAGGTCGCCGAGGTCAAATTTTTCGATGCGAATTGCGCATCAGTTCGCACCCTCAGGAGGTCCGTGGGTTACTCAACTAGGTGAATTACTTCTTCCTCGACCTCCATTCCTAATCGCTAAAATCTCTTTAAACTTCACAGTGACCGGGAGAAAGTCCTGTCCTATCAATGCGTGTTTGAATTTCCCTACGCGGTTGCACTGAATAAACTCTCGACAATGACTGGGACATATTGCAAAACTAACACAGTCCGATTTAAGTTCAGACAAGCAGTCAAAGGCCACGTTGATATCACAATCTCTTGGATAAGAGCATTAAGATAAACCGAATCGGATTCGCTGGCCCGAACGCTGGCGCCTTTCTCTTCCAAGTTCTCCGTGCATGTTATTCGAGCTTCTATGTTTTGAGTATGAATATGGGGTCTGTGAGAGGTAAGGAAAAGGGCTGATTGAGATGTCAGGATACCAAGTTATTATCTGATTGCAAATCCGGCTGGACGCGTATTTACCTTCTTTCCGCGCTAGAAACTTTACCTTTGTTGAAGCTTTACGGTTTCGAGAAGGTGTTTTGGAAGGAGGTGAGTTGAAAAACTTCACAGTGTTCATGCTTAGCCTGTTTTTCAATACGATGTCAACGCAGCGAAGCGGGTAATGCCGGTAAATTAAAGCAGACAACTAGGACATACACAGAGAGAAGGACATGGCCATTCCTTTTCTTGAACTTCGGAGTCACTATGTTCAGCAAATAAAAATTGTGTGCAATGTGATTCGACTTTGCACGCACTGATGTGTTTAGGCTGGGGCAGAACAAGCAGTCTGTTGATGAACATATATGAATCAAATGTCAGTTAAAGTGTGAGATGACATACAAAACTGCTAAATAATCGATAGCACCTTAGTGAAAGCCTCGAGCAAAGGAAGTTACTCTGAGGGGGTACTTTAGCACCGTAGTCACTTAGTCATGCTGGCTTTTTAAAGATAGCATATTATCGCTGTGTGTAGAGGGGAAGGGGGCGTTCTAGAAAGCAGTAGCTGTGGGCACGCGGGTAGGCGGAAGTGGATAGCATTGTCCAAAAATTTCTACAACAAGGCATTAGATGTTAGAGACTTCGAGAACAACCAGAGATCAAGTGTGGGAGGGAACAGAGAATATTGTGGCGAGCTCCATTTGCATTGTGGTGTTTATTGGTGTAATTGATTAGGTAATAGAATTTGTAAGTGAAGTGGTCGAGACACAGCTGTCTCTTCGCAAAGCACAATACCGGAGTGGACTTAGTGATGGGCAGGGAATATCTAATTTGTTGGTCAACACTAGAAGGACTCTAATATTGAGTGCTGCCTAGCTCGTATCCCCGTGCGCAAGCTAACCAATACAAAGTTACATGGTTGTTGCCAGTATTCATCTTTGGAGGACTTCGTGCTGTGAAGGGAGTCAAGCAGCCCTCTTTGGCGAAACTTACTGACGCCGCTATACCGGTAGATGCTGGCGAAGGAGATAGCGGTTCGCCTCTAGAGACGAATCAACGAACTTCCTCAACTCGGTCCTTGGAGCCGCCACAATTTGGTGCTTACCTCAGGGCTAACCCACAAAGAGAGGACGGACCTGCGCGAGAGGGCAGGATCCGTTCTCTCTCCAAGAGTTAAGCAACCAGCCTCTTTGGCAGGAGCGCTGGACTAGCTGCAGCACTTCGTCAGTCACTTCCGTCCCTTACCGACTGAATGGGGCAAGAGGCACAGACCTCAGCACCCAACTCATCCTTAACATTCAGCATACGGCAGCAGCAAGAAAGCAAAAGGGGCGATTCCTCGACATTCTGGTTTGTATGCCCCTTGGTTCATTCAACAAGCGTGCAAGAACCGTCCAGAAGCAGGCAAAAATACAACTCCCGACAATTTTATTAGTGTTAGACTCGCCTTAGGATATTCAAGGATGCATTAATTACGCATTCGTGAAGAGGGGAGAACAGGCAGAATATCAGAAGGAAGGTAACGTTCTCGCGGCGTCTGATGAATTTGAGCGCTGAGACGTCAGGCTCTCTCAATAAGTCTTTAAGCAACAAATGCACGATTGTTCGTTAGATAGTATGCAGCAAATGAATGCAGTACTACAAAAACACGATAGGTATATTAAATCGAGCTCTCTACCCAGACATGGACGAAAAAGGACCATACGCCTACGAGTGAGTACTGAAGTGGATTCCTTAGTTCACAACAGCTTCACTCAAAGCTCTACCCTTAGGCGGTACCTATTCTCACCCAACACATGACTAGTTCATCTTTAGTGAAACACTCCTGAACACGCATTTGAACTTCACTGCTGATGGCGAACAAATGCAGTTCGCCCGGGCGACCCGCTATGTCTTCAATCCATCCAAATCTTGTCCAACGTGCGATCCAAAAAAGGACACCGTAACTGTTCCCGATATAAGCTTCTTCGTGGGTTTTTTTTTCATTATGATCCCTTTTATGTAGCTATTGGAAATGCCCAACATCTCTTGATTTTGCTTTGTATTAACTTCGACGGTTTTTTGATAGGTGTGGCTTTTCAGATAGGTATGGCACAGATCGACGCATTTGTTGAGCAGATTCTTGGAAACGATGATCTGAAGAGCTTTTGCCAGTTAATTCTGAAGGACAAGTGCCCAATGTTGGCCGAAATGTTGGAAAGAGAAATTGGCAGTTTTATGGAGCTTTTCAAGACTAGGCCATTCGTGACCGTTGTGAGTATCTTGATTCTGACTAGTTCTGGTCCAAAATGTCTCAAACTAAAATGACCCTTGATTCATCACTTCGAACAGAGGGAGCCGCTCCCATTGTGGATGCATGTTGAACCGTTTACCTTAAAGGCAAGAATCAGGATTAAATTGATGGGGTGATTCCACTCAAATGTGAAAGTAGGGGTGGGAGGTGGACCGCCAGTGGAGAAAAAAGGAAAGAAAATCCTGAAATACACAGGAAATACGAGCATTTTGCTCTATGCTGTGGAGAAGTTCAAAAGACAGGCAGGGAGATGAGAGATAATGTGAGCGCGGAGAGTGGTAGAGAAGTCCGAGAAGAGAGAGCATAGCAGATCAACGTGGCGACGCAGACAAGATATCGAACGGTGGGCGGACCATGTTAAGTTTGGTGGAGTCTGTTAGAAGTCCATGGCGCCTAGGGTCCTAGTGACGCGTTTCGATGTAGAAAGGTGGCGCTACCTTTGCACTTGCGTACCCAGCACTTCTAGCCATGGTAAGGGCTTCTTAGGTGGGTCTGAGCCCGAACTTTGCCTTAAGAAAAAGGGCCCTCCGGCAGCTCAATGTTTTAGAACTTCTCCCTTGAAGACACAAAAAAACGCTAGCGGACGCGGCTAAGAAGGTCAAAAAAAAAAGATTTTTAGTTTGGAACAGGCGGAATCATCGTTACTATCGAGACTGTTCTATTATATTTGATCACTGTTGTCATGCTCCGGGGTAGGTTAATTGGTGCACGACTCATCTGGGAGGATAAAAAAACTTTGCTGACACATAATCGGCTGGCTCCGCAAGTTAACATTGTATAGGCCACACACATCGCATCAAACGCCATTAAAGAAATGTATGAGTGGATCAGCAGAAATGCGGCCGCAATCCCACAGACGGGTATTCGGAAACATTTCGGTAAAAGCTGTCGCTCTATCCCTATTATGCTAAATGGAGATCGATATGCAGTTATTGCTTTCATAGCCGCTGCAAACGTGCTCTCAGGAAGCACGCCGGTTTTACCGTCTCTTCCACCTGCCAAGCCTAGGCCTAGAAGCGAAGAGGCTTTTGGTGGCATTTCAGGTGGCGTTCGTTCTTCCACGAGAACATTACTCTCGTGTACTTGACACAACTCAATCCTCCCTAACGTCCACCTTTGTCTGTCCATCACCCAAAATTTATTGCGATCAGGGCCTATGATCAGGGTTCCTAAAATAAAACAATAGCCGTGGGTGAAAATACAGTTATGAGCGCTTCACTCACTGACTGAAGTTTATTTAATACTTGTTGTATTTTCACGACTTCCATTTCAGACTGTCGATGAGCTCATTTTCTCGGGTTACGTCTCCCCACTAGTCACCAAGTTCGCCAACCGCCTCATCCAGATATCTAACAAACTGCTTGGAACCAATATTGCACTCAATCGATGGAACAAATTCACCGTGGCTTTTTGCGAACCGTAT
The DNA here is from genome assembly GCA_036418205.1 of Ostertagia ostertagi. Classification (NCBI taxonomy): domain Eukaryota; kingdom Metazoa; phylum Nematoda; class Chromadorea; order Rhabditida; family Trichostrongylidae; genus Ostertagia; species Ostertagia ostertagi. The sequence continues at coordinate 4,646 of MU901853.1, read as the reverse complement.
GTTATTAGTTAGGGTACCCGAAAGGAGGCGTCGCAAAGCGGAAAGGCAGAGTCAGCGCACGAGTGCAGCGCTAGTTATTTCGCGTCAAATTTAAACTGTGATGTACTGATGTTTATACGTCCATCGCAAATGGCGTGCCGCGACTCGTCCATTGACTGTGCCTTATTGCCGCGCGATGGGCCTCCTACCGGGTACCCTATTAATTGGGTTGTCTCATAATTACTGTCGCATTTCTATTCAGTTTCAAATCTCTTCCGCCTAAGACCGTTTCATTGCGAAATACGTTAGTATGTTGAAGTACGCTTCAAGAGCTTTAACAGTATGGTTTCGGAAACGCGAGCCCGTAATGGGTTAATCAACTAGGAATAAAAATAGGTCAGTGACTATAATGAATGATTATGCTTTACGATCCTCAAATGAACTCTGTAGCAAGGAGGACAACAGAGAAGACCAGCGCTGTGTTTGACCAGTCTCTGCTACTGATAGGGTACTGAGCTAGTGGTCCAATCGCAACGGCAAAGACGAAACGAGCTATGAACTTCAACCTCATACTGGGCCTGCGGTCATTTTTGATGAGCGCCCCTTGCACCCTAAATTGGGAGTGCCTCCGCACGTTGCTACCAGGGTATTGTAGCAGACCTGAGCGCAGCCGATGCACCAGCACACGCCATCAGTATGGCAAGACTGCTGCAGAATGAAAGTCTTGATGAAAACCTTATGGTCCGGCCGACCATGAGCGAGAAGCACGTCTGACCATCTGGGAAAAATCCATTCTGGGACGGCAAAAGCAGAACCTTCCTTAGTCGGTCACTAGTGGAGATGAGTCATGAGTCCACTGCGACAACATCCCATGGCACGTCTGTTGGCTACCTCGCAGCAAGGAAGCACCAGCTCAACCAAAGCCCGAACTCCGTTTTCTGAGAATATCGCTCTCGTTTTGTTGGATTCGCTAGGTGGCCTGGTTTGGGAACCACTTCAATGTATGAAGACAAGCATTGCTAAAGTCAGCGCGGAATAGCCCTCTAGGCTGGCTTCGGGGTTGCGAGGGAATCGTCAGAAACGTCTCAGATTCTCCTTTCTCCGAATGTACGCCAGACCTCACATTGCAATGCCAACTCACACCGTTCCAAGGGAGATAGCCAGGGCCACGATACCTCATCCACCATATAGCATTGGCATCGCTCTGTCGGACTATCGCCTCCCCTGCGCCCTGAATAAGCATCTGCCAGAGAAGAAAGTTAAAGATTGCGACCACCCCAAAAACGACTTCTCCAAATTCTTCAACCCCCAGCTTCCTTCATTCTGGGCTGGAAGCTTCCAAACGCTCACTAGCAAATGCACGCATATCAGTGACCATGATGGTGGTTATATTCATTGATCAGTTGTTTCCTAGAAGAGATAAAACTTGGATAAACAAAAGTGTCGAAATTGCGACAGAATTATGAGACAACCCAACACATTACAAGACCAAAAGGAAGTTTTCGCGTTGTCAACATCAAAGACTCCTTAGAAGCTGCCTTTCACGTACAATTAAACAATAGGCCTTGTAGAAATGATTCGGGCCCAGCGCGGGACCACCACGCGACCAATGACGGCAGAAATGTATGGTTCGGCTCGAATCTATGCAGAACTTACACATTCCACAACCACTTTACATTTGAGTCAAATATGGACGCAAGAATGGAACCGACACAGTTGTCAAATTTGAATTCTCACGCCGTGAAATGAACGTCATTTGAAGCATGCTAACACACATTCAGTGACCTGGCGCGTACTCGGCAGCTCACTTGAGGTGTGCCCACTTTTCGTTCGTTGAATGACGGTCTTATGCACTACACTGAAACTGCAACTAGCTAACCTCAGGCTGCGAAGAAACCTCGCTTCCTTAGGTCCCGGCTACTGCTTACACTGGTGCATGTACTTCCATGCTGCATACACACTTTACCGTGATTTCTCACTTTAATACACTTACAACAGTACTGTTCTACTGCAGCAGGTTCATGTATTGAACTCTACTATCGGCTCCGATTCTGCTGCATGTATAACCAGTGGGTAATCTTTCGCAGTTGAAAGGCCAGATTAAATCTTTTGGAAGAACTTTTCTCTAATACGTCGTCTAGACAAAGACTAATTAAAAATCTAACTGTAAGGATCTCTATTTTAAGTGTTGGTACTTTCGCCACCTCAGCGAACTTATCACAGCCGAGTTGTAATACTGACTGTTACCGTCTTGATAACAATGCTCCGATTTTGATTGGGCGTACCATAACTGTTCGCGTCCGTTTGGCGAAATATATGAAAAAAATTTGCGAGCGAGGAATCCCACTCACGACGCCAAGGAATACCTGTGCTGGTGTTTCAGCCTGCTAATGGAACAACGGATACGCTGTATACGGTGCAAACCGGGAAGACTGACTACTCTCGAGCTGGATACACCATTTCTTTTACAAGTTTGGCGAATCAATCTCTTCCGAGCAACGGAGACAAGCTGCCTTCTCAATGGTATGTCTACTATTATTACTATTAGTACTACTATTATTTATTAAATATCCTGTGCTGTTTTAACCTATAATTTTACGAAAAAACCTAAGGTGGCCTGGCGCAGAACACAAAATCATGCAATGGGGGGGCCACGGCCTGTATTGCTGCGAAGGAAGCCAGTGAGTTACCTATTACCTTGTCCTTCTACAGGAATTCACAAATATTTATCCATTTTTTGAACATTATTGTGAGCAACCCTACCAAAGCTAGGCCACACGATCAAAAAAGGGTCTCACAAATCATCCATATCCCTCTTCAGATTCCACCACAATCATCTCAATCTCTGGGACTGTACCAAAGTTTCCCCGATACGAATCTATCCAGAAGATTTTATGCGTTATGATCTAATCTCTACACTATCTGATCCCCTCGAAGCAGAAATATTTCGAAAAATTCATAGAGATCCTAATTTTTTCAATTCGAAGAAGTTCGAGGAAAATTCAGTCGATCCTCCAGGCAAAACACTATCGATTAGCTGATACCTCATTCTCCTTTACGGAACTTTGCTGCTATCCATCTACAATAGTGTGACCTCGCCCCCGGCAGAAGGTTATGTACGAGCCACCGCACCCCCGTTTCGAGGGTTTAACGCGTTGGCTCATAGTGTGAGCTCTCTCCTCACAACAAAGGAGCATTCCACGATAAGGTCGGAGGTCGAAGAAGGGGAAACTTCCTGGTAAGGAGACCGGAGGATCTCCTCAGAGAGTGAACCGACACGCGATTCGCAGTGAAGGATGCCCCTGCGATCTAACATGGCCCTCTTAGCAGCGCTGTCGGCGCAGTACGACTCCCGACTGGGTGGTAACGTCTCGCCGCAGGTTTCTAGCCGTTTAGTAGGGAGAGAGTTTAGCGTTGAAAAGGGCAGCACCGATGAAAATAGCATCAATGTGGAAATCAGCGGGCAGGGAAGAGGTCGCATCAATGTGGAAATCAGCGGGCAGGAAAGGGCCCATTTCTCGGGTTCTGGGCCGTTTCCTCATGGTCCTTTCTTCATTCCTGCACCAGTGATCATTCTTTCCTTCCTTTCAATGCGTTACATTTCATCGTAAAATTCGCCTTTAATTGATCGTAGCAGAATCAGTTTCTCAAAGAGCAGTCAATACGTCTGAAATTATCAGCTGAAATTCAGACGGAGATATCTTCAAATCATTCATAAAGAAGGACGAGCCATTGCCAATTTATATCTCTGATGTATGTAGGTTCGTACATTTTTTATGCACTTTGACCGGACCAGTTATAAAGGAGCTTCTATGTTCAGATCAGCGACACTTCAATACGAAAAAGAAGGTGACAGTGCAAGGAATTACGGGATATCGATACTTGTTACCATCAGAAGGAGTTTGACTATTCGGTGTCGGACAATTGTGGTTTCTGTAACCCTAACACCCTCAGCAAGTATGGAGCTTATGATCGGCCAGTGAACTCCACTTGTCTCCCAACTGGGTCTACTTGATATCAGCGGCTGTCAAGGAAGTGAGTGCTACTCTGAATGGCGCCGCATTCTTTTATTTCTATGACTAACAGAGCACCTTCTTTGATAAGGAGTTTAGAGTTAAGTTTACTTTCAAAAGATTGAAAAAAGTGACTTCAAGGAGTTAATATCGCTCAGGTCCGGTGATCGTTTCCAAACCCCATTTCTACCAAGCCTCCACTATCGTACGGTCGTTTGTTCCGCGATTCAAGCCATCTTATGATGACGATGAAACGACGCTTGACATTGAGCCGGTGAGTGCGTGAATTTCGTAGGTGATGGAACGAGGAATGAACTCTTTCAGATTACTGGCACCGTTCTGGCAGCCAACAAGCGACTTCAAATCAATATGCTTCTTAATCAATTCAGGACAATTGGGTAAGGTGTAATTCAGGAACACGCAATCTTACAACCATGTACAGTAATGATCAAAAGTTTGGGAACTTTTTTGTTTTTGAAATGGCGCAGAAAATAGACAACGAAAGTGCCTTCAGTTCTCATATCAGTAATATTATACAAACAATACAAAATCAAGTTTAGAATACGATGTGCAACTTAATTTCCTTGAACTCGAAGTCATAAATAACTAGTATAAGTAATTTAATGAGCAGCTTTTAATTGGTCAGTGATTTGT
>MU901846.1:0-16686 GCA_036418205.1 Ostertagia ostertagi | reverse complement strand
AGCTCCCTTCTTAATCACTTCTGATTAAGATCTTTCAAACGCCCAACAATATAGAGAATCGACCAGCAGATAGGCAAGGGCACGCTCCCTCACTCCACGGTCTGCTTATAGTTCACTCTATCGAGAGGTTGGCTTTTTAGTTGAAGATGACCCACACTCCAACTACCCCTCAACTGGCAATCTCAGTGCTATACCCAGCGCCACTAAGCGTGAATATGGACGAACTAGCCGCCTTTTGCTAGAGCATGCCCGACTTGTTAAAATAATGGAATGTAGACATCTACGTAGAGTTGTAACGATTTTAAAATATTTAATTTGTATCTCGTGTGCTTTGAGCTCGAAACAGCTCCGCACACGATCTGACATCGTCATGTTCCTTCTGATCTCCCTTAGTTCCTTACAGTGATCATCCAGCTTATTCACCAGGGTTCTGGACTGCGTGAAGTGTACTAGCAAATCTCCGAGGAGCAGTAGCCCAGCGTGAACGATTCGGGAGTTCTGATAGCAAAAGCCAAACCTCATTCTAGTCCGACCCTTCAGAGATATTGGTGGAGCACGAGAGTGACCATGCGCTGGGAACCGCCGCCCAGTAATACTAGAGTCACTGAAGAAGATCAACATCTACAGCGTAATGGCGGCGCATTCAATTTGAAAGTAAAGCAAGACAAAGTCTGCTTTTTTCCTGAGGTCGTTCGACCCACCTTGCGGAGAATATTCATAAAAAATTAGAGACTCTCAAGCTAGCCGATCTTCCACTTCCTCTGTGTGGCCCTATCCTCGTGCCAACAAGAGGCAACTCAGTCTGACCTCTAGCGCTCTTCCCCAGGGAGGAATTTTACGCTAAGTGACATGACCTCAAACTCGACTTCCGATCTTTCTTCGATCAATAGCTCCTGGATTTCTAGAGATAAGACAGCGACAAAATTTCCTTGTATAGGCAATACATTGTAGATGACAGGGATGTATGTTTGGATGAGCAAGAGACTCCATATGAAAAAGAAAAAAATTCGAATTCAAAAATACCCAAAGTGATTCACTAATTATGGGACAACCTAATAATATCCAAACAGAAAAGTTCGGCCGGCAATAAACGAGCTCATTCAGAAAAATTCAGCGATGCTATCATTTTTGCGATTCCGTAATCTCGCTGTGCCGGAGTTTTTCGTTGTACTTACACAAGAGACAGTGTAGCTAGACCGGCAGCGTGCGCTTGTTAAGCATCTATTCCTGCTCGTTGCTTAACAATTGTCTTCTTAGCTTCCACAGGTTCAATTTGGTTGCCGTACTCTTTCGCTTTCATCGAACTTTCTGATTATGAGCAATTGTTTCAGCAGCTGAATATTTTATTTCATTCATTTATAAGGAAGGCCGACATGTATCTGGGACTTAAGCGTTTTAAATCCCTATTGGAATACCAATTCATTACAGAATGGATTGACAACATGGATATCTATCCAAAAGATCTAGGCTATTCAAAGGTGAAACGATTCACTTATTACTATTTATACGAAGTTGCAACGCTAGGTGGCTTGTACTTTAAAGGAGGATTGCACGGAAAGAACGAAGGTCGAAGAAGGGAGAAATCGCCTAGTGGGGAGAGCGGTGAATCTCTTGAGGGTGCGGACAGACACGCAATCGGCATCGAAAGATTTGACCTCTGAGATCTAGCATGGCTCAAAGTTGGCGAGTTCGGCGATCTCCGCCCACCGATCGTCTGATCACTCGCCGTAGTACAATAGGTGGCGAGTGATTAGATAGCTGAGAGAGCGTAGGGTTGAAGAGGGCAAAGCGATGAGAGTCCCATCAATGCTCAAATCAACGGACAAGGAAGGGGTCCCATTTCTCCGGTTCTGGGCCGTTTTTCGTGGTTTCGCTTTCTTTCTGGTACTACTCACCATCTCTACCTCAATTTGGAATGGGTTGCTTTTCCATCGTAAATTCGTCCTTTAATTGCATCTTAAGCATCAGTAAAACTAGGGAACACAAAACATTGTTAAGTGAACCAGCTAGGCAGCAGGCGAGATAAAGAGATGATTCTCCAGGACTAAATTTGAAAAGCAGAGATGTCGATAAATGCAAATTAGGAGATTCCTGTAGGCCCAATTGAAGTTGTGTCTCGAACAGAAATGTGTTCAGTATTCGTCAGTCAATATTTAGAAGTCAATGGGCGGATAGCGCTAGGGATAACGCCACTCCTAGACGGGCACGAAGCATACGCATGGAATCAGATTTGCTTCACTAAAGTGTACGTAGTTTCGGTGGACCAGTTGCGCGTCTTACAGTTCGCGTACAAAGATAAAAGAGTTTTGAGAAAGAAAAGGAACTTCTTCATTCCCACATTGTCAAAATGTTTTTGAGCACCATATTGCATGACGAAAATCCGCGTAAAATGACAGAGTGTTTGCAAGTCATTCATCACATTAGCAGGCAACAGGCGAGGACCATACAATAATGAGTGATTGCACAGTATTGCCATTGGCAGCTCCGTTTATTGACAACAAAGATTGCTCTCTTTGTATCAGGTCCCTTTATTTTTACCGTTGTTTACCAGGGTCTCTTTCACACGGGCAATTTTAGATAGCACAGTCGGCTTTGAGGTCCGACATTCTATACCCTTTAAGAATGATAGTTATTACTCACTGTCTCATGATGCAGCTAGTTAGTGTTTGAGGCGCTGGAGATGGCAGCGACAAGCAGCCCTCTTCGCTGACTCTAAATCAATCCTGGATCTCAGATAGCGAGGTCTTGCTTACGCCACAATGCCTTTCGGTCCCGCGGTTCATCTGGTGTTGCTCGAAAGCGTGGACCTTCTTTGATTTCTACTTGTAGTTGTCGTGAAGGTTAGTGAGGTGGAGCAAGGGTGCGCATTTGGTTGATACCACAATAATATTCTGAATAGACATAAAATGCATGGCACGCACCATTGCATGGTCTCGAAAAGTTCAGATCACAGTGGACTGAAAAATGGCTTCATTTCAAATTCCCATTCAAGATTCCAAATTACCATATTCGATATAAAGCCCTTGGCAGACGGGTGTTTATCACAGACACGACCTGAGCCCAAAATACTATACGGATCGCCTGCGTTCCAAGCAAAGGGATGATTCCGAAAAAGGAGTACAGGGCCAGTCCGGACGCAAGTGATAGTGCACCTATGTACAATACCGCTACTAATTTTTGTTCAATCGACGGTTTGCGACGGTCGGAAACCGTCGCAAACCGTCGGCTCGCCATAACTCTTTAAAAAATGGTTCGCTCGACCTGCAGTTTATACCATCTGATAGCTCTGCTCGAGATCTACAAGATGGTTAAATTCAATTTCTGAAAGAGCTCCATCTAGGATTGCGCCATGCACTCGACCTCCATCCCGAGAAGTAATGAATATACTTTGTATGTGATGCGCATATAAGTCCTCCTATGCAGCCTGATCATCCCACAGAAACATGGATCTCAACACCCTCAGAATACGCCACGTACCCCACCGGTCCACCATATGGTGAGATTGAATGAATGTTTTTTTTTCGAATTTCACGATCTTTAATTCGTTCTAGAGCGCTAATTGGCTAACCGTGCGCTGATCAACCCATTCTTCCACTCCAAATGAGAATCTTCGAACAGTTTCCAGCAGTAGTAGTAGACCTATTATGTGACATTCCCCACATTTAGAGGAGATGATTTGCGGAAACCTGAGAAGATAGCCAGGAATCTCTCCACAGACGTAGACTCCAGTTACTTCTCTGTAAGATTGATGTAGAATATTTGGTCACGGGTAAGCGCTCCGTCCGTGGTGTGGCCCCAAACATCACTCTCCGTCATGCCCTAAAATGAAAATCAGAGTTTTTGCTCTTCCAGATGACTCTAGAGACTCTACAGAGCTGAGGGTGTGCACCGTTCGATTTCCCATGAAAAATACTACCGAATGGTGTACAACTCAGGTTTCACACAAAACTTTGTTTTTCTCACTTTTTTGCTCCCCATTGCCGATCGTCCTCCCAGCCCTTGGCGCCACGTGCGATTTAGCGAGAAATTCTCTCCACCGACGTGGACTCCGGTCACTTGTCTGTAGGAAAGAGGTAGAATATTTGGTCACGGGTAAGCGCTCCGTCCGTGGTGTGGCCCCAAACATCACTCTCCGTCATGCCCTAAAATAAAAATCAGATTTTTTGCATTTCCAGATGAACTCGCAGACCTGAGATGTGCCCCATTGGATTCCCCGTGAAAAATGCTATCGAATGATATACATTACTCCTCCCAGTTGAAACTTTGGTACAGTGTTTTTTCACTTTAATCTTGATTTCAGAGCCTTTTTTTTCACGCCCGCATACATATAGCATAGAGTTGGGCAGCATATCTATAATCCTCACCTAATATAGCGAGTCTCCAAAATGAGCATCTCAAAGTTTCATTTTTCGTCGAAACTTTGCCTATTGGGGTAATTCGATGCCCTGATTACGAATATGACATTCATTCTCGTAGTGGGGCCCCAAACATCACACCTCGCCCCATTTTTTGCGACAACTTCAACTTTTTTTTTCCATGTTTAGAGCAGCTGTTATGTAGAAAGCTGTGAAGGCAGCGACAAATTTCCTTTACTGACGTAGACTACGGTTACTTGTCTGTAGGAATTACATAGAAACCTTGGTGGCAGGTGAGTCTTCCTTCCGTAGTGCGACCCCAAACATCACACCTCGTCATGCCCTTGCGATATGATCAGATTTTTTTTGGTTCTCCAGATGAACATAGAAGACTGAGATGTGCACCATTCAATTCCCCATAACAAATACTGTCGAACGGTATACAACTCACTTTTTGGAGAACATCTAGTTTACCTGCCACTAGATCCATTTTGTGACATTTCGCAATTTTCGAAGGGATGTTTTGAGGAAATTCGAGAAGGGAGGGACGAACTCTCTTCCCTATCGTAGAGTAAGTTTACTTGTATGTTGGAAAAAGATGATACACTCGGGCTTGAGCGAGTGTTTCTTCCCTGGTGTGGCCTCAAACATCGCTCTCCGTCATGCCCTGAAATAAAAACCAGATTTTTTGGTCTTCCAGGTGGCTCTACGGATCTGTGGTGTACACCATTCGATTCTCCATGCAAAATGCTATCGAACGATATACATCTCAGTTCCCACTTGAAACTTTCGTTTTTCACCGTTTTCGGCCTTTTCCTTATCGCCGATCGCCTTCCTCAGCCCTGGCCACCCACGTGCTATTCACGTGCGCGGTGCGTGAGAGCTCACGTGACAGCCGATGGCCTTTCTCGGTAGCTGGCGGGCAGCCCGATCGATACACCGTAATATACTTTCCATACATACAAGTAAACTTACTCTACGATAGGGAAGAGAGTTCGTCCCTCCCTTCTCGAATTTCCTCAAAACATCCCTTCGAAAATTGCGAAATGTCACAAAATGGATCTAGTGGCAGGTAAACTAGATGTTCTCCAAAAAGTGAGTTGTATACCGTTCGACAGTATTTGTTATGGGGAATTGAATGGTGCACATCTCAGTCTTCTATGTTCATCTGGAGAACCAAAAAAAATCTGATCATATCGCAAGGGCATGACGAGGTGTGATGTTTGGGGTCGCACTACGGAAGGAAGACTCACCTGCCACCAAGGTTTCTATGTAATTCCTACAGACAAGTAACCGTAGTCTACGTCAGTAAAGGAAATTTGTCGCTGCCTTCACAGCTTTCTACATAACAGCTGCTCTAAACATGGAACAAAAAAAGTTGAAGTTGTCGCAAAAAATGGGGCGAGGTGTGATGTTTGGGGCCCACTACGAGAATGAATGTCATATTCGTAATCAGGGCATCGAATTACCCCAATAGGCAAAGTTTCGACGAAAAATGAAACTTTGAGATTTTGGGGCAGTAATAGTGGAATAATGATGCGCAATCGGCAATAGGGGAAGGCTGAAAACGGTGAAAAACCAAAGTTTCAACTGGGAGGAGTAATGCATATCATTCGATAGCATTTTTCACGGGGAATCCAATGGGGCACATCTCAGGTCTGCGAGTTCATCTGGAAATGCAAAAAATCTGATTTTATTTTAGGGCATGACGGAGAGTGATGTTTGGGGCCACACCACGGACGGAGCGCTTACCCGTGACCAAATATTCTACCTCTTTCCTACAGACAAGTGACCGGAGTCCACGTCGGTGGAGAGAATTTCTCGCTAAATCGCACGTGGCGCCAAGGGCTGGGAGGACGATCGGCAATGGGGAGCAAAAAAGTGAGAAAAACAAAGTTTTGTGTGAAACCTGAGTTGTACACCATTCGGTAGTATTTTTCATGGGAAATCGAACGGTGCACCCCTCAGCTCTGTAGAGTCATCTGGAAGAGCAAAAACTCTGATTTTCATTTTAGGGCATGACGGAGAGTGATGTTTGGGGCCACACCACGGACGGAGCGCTTACCCGTGACCAAATATTCTACATCAATCTTACAGAGAAGTAACTGGAGTCTACGTCTGTGGAGAGATTCCTGGCTATCTTCTCAGGTTTCCGCAAATCATCTCCTCTAAATGTGGGGAATGTCACATAATAGGTCTACTACTACTGCTGGAAACTGTTCGAAGATTCTCATTTGGAGTGGAAGAATGGGTTGATCAGCGCACGGTTAGCCAATTAGCGCTCTAGAACGAATTAAAGATCGTGAAATTCGAAAAAAAACATTCATTCAATCTCACCATATGGTGGACCGGTTGGGTACGTGGCGTATTCTGAGGGTGTTGAGATCCATGTTTCTGTGGGATGATCAGGCTGCATAGGAGGACTTATATGCGCATCACATACAAAGTATATTCATTACTTCTCGGGATGGAGGTCGAGTGCATGGCGCAATCCTAGATGGAGCTCTTTCAGAAATTGAATTTAACCATCTTGTAGATCTCGAGCAGAGCTATCAGATGGTATAAACTGCAGGTCGAGCGAACCATTTTTTAAAGAGTTATGGCGAGCCGACGGTTTGCGACGGTTTCCGACCGTCGCAAACCGTCGATTGAACAAAAATTAGTAGCGGTATTGTACACTTACCATTGAAGTCCGCTTAGGGCGAGGGAAGCTTTCGAAGCGGTTTTCGCATGCTATAAGGGCAGTGGAGCATAAGACTGACCATAAATTATTCTAACGGTCATTGCGTTCACCAGAATTAGGGCAAGAAAAACCCTTTAAGGAGGGACTTTTACATTTTTGATATACTCTACCGCATTTGTAGCGTTGAATAGTTGTAAATTAAAAGGTTGTTGTTCGATGATTGAGTTCAGACATATACGAGCGCGAAAAAGTGGAAATCAGAGAAATGCGAAAATTTATGTTCGGAGGGGAACGAATCCCAAGCCATTGTTCCCACATCTTTTTGCCATTCTAGAGACGCGCCAAGCAGAACCGTACCGATGTGCATCCCACAAATAAAAATAGAGGTTTGATCGTGAAACAGATCGTAGACATTTATTTAGGGGATATAATATAATAACTCAAAGCGGCCCTAGTACGATACGCAAATACACTTTGAAGAGCACTCCATTTCCTTGAAGACTTTCCAGGTTAGAGGTATCTGGGAGCAACTGGCTGAGCCTAGGAGTAAGAAATGCTTTGTTGCCCCAAAGGTGAGTTGTGCCGAAACACTCAAAACCGTACGTTTCGTTACGGGACTCAATAAAACAGAAGAGATAGAATCAAAAAACGGAGGTTAAGAGTAAGAATCGGACTGGTAACATTGCGAAGGCTTTGCAGAAAATAAAGCAAAATATTTTCCGAAAGACTGCTCATTGTTAAAGAATCTCCTTAGATGTCCAAACACAAAATCTCATAGGTTGGCAGAAAGATTTGGCCTACGCTCCAAAACATGTGGGGCTGTGGTTTTTTTTTTCAACAATTCGTGCAAAGCGAGTGGCACATTCACGCAATAAACGTTTCGACCTAGTGTCACAAACTCGAAACAAGTACTTGACAGCCGTGGACAATTAAGGACATTTTCAGAACGCAGGCGAAATGTCCGAAACCAGTAAAGAAACGCAAATTGCGGTGTGTCATGTTCCGCTGCGCAGCGGGTGACGCGAACGACTCGGTCACCCAGTTTGAATTCAAACTCTCTCTGCTAGCTTGACTTTTCAGCCCAAGATGCGCTTCTCTACGGTGGAGTTAAGCTTCCTGCTTTACCTTCCACTTGTTCATTATCTACTACACTTGTCCTATTGTTGTTTGTTTACTTTTTCTATCACTTTTACAATTTTTTCCAAGGGTATACATATTTCCTTGGCCTAATTTTATTGAACTCTTTTGACCCACTTTTTTTCCTTTTTTTTCTAAGCCTCATCCCTCTATAGTAGCTATCTTTAGTTCATAGCTGAGACACCCTGCTAAATTTCTCCGATATTCTGACTCACTTTTATCTTTAGTTGATCTTCACTTTTCTCGGTCCGCATTCAGCAGCTGCTGGCCAGGGATGACCTGGAGAGTTTTCAGATCTTTTTTTGACAAGTCCTTTCTTCCGTTACCATTCTATACCGGAGCGGTCTTAGCAGGTAAACAAACTAAACTGGAAGGGCTTTCTTCCTCACTTGGGACCTTCTTCCTCAACCGCGGACAGGAGTTTCAGTATGCAGCGTCTGATCTCTTTTACTATCTAGTGGTGGTTGGACCATCACCACCAGTGTGACCCTTCTCTTTGGCATTTCTCCTTTCAATTATATGATTAATGCCGACGTGCAGTGTATTGTGTTCGGGTTGACTCCGCCCAGTGCTAGGGCATATCCGTCTCCTCACGGAGTGTCACGGTGGGAAACTTCCACTCCTGTCCCATTTTATCTGCAATGATTTTCACGTCCATGATTCTTCATTTTTCTGAAAACTCCTCATTTTTTCGGCTTCTTCGCGAATCTCCCGGAACTTATCGGTCATGAAATCCTTTACTTTTCTGTCAACGGTTTTTCTGTGCGTTCTCTCCCACAATCCCGAATCGATCCCACAGCATGGCGCACACTGACAGGAGTGAATAATATAGACCATTCCGCCGTTTTCATCTTATCCTGACAATAATTTTCAATACTAAATAGGGAGCAGGACTGCTGTTCCTCTCCGCAAAAAAAACTCATGGTATTAATCATGAATTGTTTAACTTTTAACGATGCTTCTCTGCCATCTATAACGTTCGGATCATCAAATTTACGCTGTTTCTCATCAAAGAGAACAACCGCGTCGGCACCTTTGTGCGTGAAACCACCGCGGGTGCAGCAATTTAGACTGAATATGCGCCTCGTTTTTTTTTCCTTCTCTTTGTTCGGATTTGTTCGATGACTGAAAGAGTTTAGTATGAGAAGATGGAAATGTGTGGGGAGGTACAAAATCCTCACGCTATAATGAGAAAAATCGCCTAGATTAGGGAAGCAATTAGCCTTCTAATTCATGGGTCAGCTGGAAATTTTTTGGTGCAAACATCGCAGGAGAAAGAAAATGCAGATTCAAAACTGTTTTCGACTGTTCAACTGCTTTTTGCAGCACTTCGCTGTGCTAAAATATTCCACGAAGGATCTATATGGCAAAACACTCCCTCAGCAGGATTCGAACCCGGATTCTCGAAGTTAGGCAGCGTATTACGAAAAAGGAGGGCATCGCGAAGATAGTACCACACGAGCAGTTACTTGAGCTGACAGCTACCTGATGATGATTGAGAACTAACGGTCAAAGAAGGGGGTCTCATTTACCGTTTTTTGGGAGACTTTTTCCTCTTTTTCTGGCACTGGCGTACCATTGAGCACCACCACGTTATCAATATAGCCTTTGGAGGGTAGTCGAATCGCTTGCCTTGTAAGTACGAATTCCCGCCTGGGGCAGAGTTTTGACACAATCCCTCCATTGTATAAGTTTAGAACGTTTTATCTCCCTCGGGCTTTATTTTATAGGATAATTGGTCATCTAAAATGCTTCCACCGTCCCCGCTAACGATAAGGTCGGTCGCGTGATAAATAGCAAGTGTGTCACCGATACCCTTGCCAGCTTTTTGGCCGAAGCTTGCGCTCATAATGAAATTTAGTTTTGATTTCGATGATCCTCATAGCCCATTCTTTCCTGATCATTGCAAGGTCGAGCGATTGTGCCAGTTAAGCGTAGACGTAGGAGAGCGATATGCAGGAGGTCAATGCGAAGAGCACGTTCATCGCAGAGTGGCGAAAATGAAAGTTCTCCCAAGGATTGTGAAATTTTTAGGAACGTTTCCTACATTACCATACCCCTTTTATGGATGTTGGTGCTCCTGGGGGTGCAACACTGGTGATACAGCTGCAACAGAAATAAAGATATGTGGTACCCGGCTGGGCGAAAGTTCGCCACAGCTCGTTTTTTAGGAGAGCTTCTGTATGTTCATGCGTGTACATATGTCACGAGCTGGGCTTCTAGTCGCTGAGAAAAGCCGAATAGATGGGAATGAAGTCATATTTGAAAAAAAATCCCATAAACATGTCAATAACCTTGAGCGCGCTCGCCTGGCTATGAGTAACGTCCCAATTCCACTAGTTTCTTTCTTAGCCACGTTTACTTACTGCTGTGTAGCTGAGCCACCGTTTCCAAAATACTTATCTTGAACCTCGCCGGGAATCATCAGAAATTTGACAACATCGCTGGAATTTCGGACGCTACTGGGGCTACCTCCTGGCCTGGTAGAGGGCAGGAAGAGATGGGAGCGAACCAATTTGTGACTGCTCGCCTACCAATGAAAATAAACCTACTTTAGGATTTATTCAGTTAAGCTGAATCCAATCCCGGAACACTAGTATTTTCCTTCCCCAGACCGTGCCCTCAGAGATTGCTTCCTGCATAGCCTGGTCAGCTACCTCCGGAACGAGTGGTGTGGAGCAATTTTGTCGTTGACCTTTCCAGTTCGATAGCCGCCATTGTGCTCCTGTGTAACCATTCTGTCCAATGATTACAGGGCTAAGTGAAGGTAATCTCAATTAGAGCGTATTCGCAGTTGAACAGACGTTGCTACTGCATTAGTACTTTGTAAGCATAAAAAAGGCTAATGCGTAGGATGCATGTTGCTAATAAGATGCGCCGTGCACCCAACTTCGTATAGATTTTCCACCGAAGCATTGAATGCGCTTGTGAGAGCATAGCTGATTTGTTGTGTAGAATTAAGGTAGTAAAACGATATAGCAGCATGTAACTAAAGATAAAACCGTGTACCTTAATTTTTTGTGTCCATCCTTGAAATGCGCCATGTTTTCTTGGGTTTCTCTCGTTCATGAAATGATTGATAACCTTACTACACTGTTTGTCTCCCTTTCGTAGTTCATTTCTTGCTTCGCTTGGACTAATTGTCGGGTCTCACAACTGAATGCAGATAACGGCTATCCCCTAATTGTTAGAGACCACAATGTAGCTCATCAGCCTAGTAGCTAGATCTCGCAAGTAGAACGAAGAGATCGATCTATTGAGTTAGACATGGTTCACATCGGACAAGAGCAATTTCTGCATTGAACTGCATACGCTTATATGTAGCTTCAATGCTTGGACGCGTGGAGGGATTACGGTATTTACGGAATATATTAGTCCTTCACTGTTATGGTTTCTAATAGCTTTCTTTGTTTCCGAATACCCTCATATGAGTAAACTATTAACTTCAGGCCGCTTACTATGTGCGCCACATTTTGGTAGGTCTGGTCTGTTATCTGTCCATCGAAAGAAGCTCTTAGGCTCGGTTTCCAGCTCCCCTACATTTAGGTTCTTTACGATATGAATGCGAAGGCCGACATGACTTCGCAACAAGTGTGTCGTCTAATTCTGGGCAGTCCGCTGATCATATCCTGCTCATACTGCCGTGAATTTCAATCCACCAACTCTGCTTCATGATGCCTCATTTGTTTGAGGTATGAAATCGGTCCTCGTGCATCGGTTGTGGCTGGCTTTTCCTTTCGTTGAACCCGTTGTGCAAATCGTATGATAAGAATTAAAGGAATCCTTCCGCGGAAAATTCTTGCATTCTTTCCCAACATGAATATGTCAGTTGTGATCACTGGAAATAGCACACAAAGTTTCACGCATGAAGATTCGGTTTCCGAAGAGAAACAAAACAAAAACACACTCTATGGACGGTCGAAGGTAGGTCGCGCGGAGCCAAAGGCGGGCATGGAAAGAAGTCCGCCTTGGGGCGGCTACGTATCAGGCGACGCAATGAAAGAATCGGGTTAAAGCGTGCGATTTTGGAGATAGAGACAAATCGATCGATAGAATAGGATGCAGTAGAAGTGTGAGATGTGAATGCAATAAGTCAAAAGGTCAAAAAGAGTTTCTAGTGACAGCACTCCGTGAACCAAGTGGAAGCGTTCCCGCCGCCAGCATTTGTGACAGATGTCCGGCGGGAATTTGAACGCGTAGCAGTCCTTCCAGTTTTCGAATTGTTTACCAAAACAAATGCAATTTTTGTTCTCTTCATTCTTGGCGCAAACGCTGGGTCTCAAGCCTGTGATTTATGGACAAAATAGAACCATGAACCATTTTTCCAGAAGATTCCTCTAATCTGTGAAACCAACGCTAATCAAAAGTTTTTTTTTTCGTCATGAGAACTCTCGAATTTCATAGATGTGAGCGGCTTTATTCTTGCAGAAGAAAGGACTTTATTTCTTGAGAAAAAATATTTTTTTCAAGTTCTTCCATTTTCCTTCCGAACACTTCTTCTGCTAACATTTATCGTTCTTCAATTTCACCGCGGAATAAGTAGCTGTGAGTAGTCGCACTCACCGCTCCTATCGATGATTTTTCCGATTAAACACTTCCTACCCTGGGTCGCTTCTGTTTCGCCCTTCATAGCCCTTGAGATGCCCTGAGTGCTTAATGTCCTTTCCATTCAAAATCTTCTACTTGTCTTCAATTAGTCTAATAATTTCAAGAAAAACATAATAGCACGCACTCGTCCGTGTTTTTCCTCGCGCCTCCCGCCATCGGAAGTATTCGCGTGCTGAGATTGACTAATTTGTTGAGAATCCGTCCTCATTTCCGGCGCTGTCATCGCCAACGTCGTTTTTCCCAGGTTTCTACCGCTGCGGGACTCAAATTAGTCGGCGATTACCGTAATTACAAGTGCGAACATCCCAATTCTATCCAGCGGGACATTTTCCCGTCTGGTTACGGGTAAATATAAGACTCGCCTTGTCCAATTCCTTCTTTACTTCTAACGAGTACCTCCCTTACCTCGAGGCTTGAAAGTGTCCTATTTTACCTGCCTTCGAGGAATTTGTCACAAATTGCGCTCACAAAATCTCCAACCCCATTGTTTTGGTCTGAATGGGCTCCCGAGCTAATCGTTGGGACCGCTGATAGTTTCGTTTTTACCTCGATTTCACCTTCTTAAGAAAGCTGGTCATCAGGATGTCTAGTGTATTCACTATGTACTGAATTTTAAATCTTTCCTTTTCAACATCTGCTCTCATTTCATCCTCGGGCGGAGCATGCTATACAAGGCAAGATTCTATAGCCAGGCGAGGTTTTTGCTCAGGAAATCCGCTTTCTCTTGCCGCTCGGTTCGTCACACACAGCATTCAGCCATCCTTCAACACCCCCTCAATACCTCCATAATTGATATATCTCGGCTGCGATGGCGACGGCAAGCGTTCTTCATTCTCTATAGTGGCGTAGTCCATTCATCCCTTCTTTACTCGGATGAAGTGCCAAAGTAGGGGTTATTCATCCCCATTCGCAGCTGATTGATTCGTAGAAAAAAAGAGGCAATATTTTTCTTTCTAAGGCTCATCTGGCACTCTTTGAATCCCCGGTACCCGGAAGTGTAGGTTAGCCGATTCCTTCAGGGTTGTAAGATCTTTATAAGTCCCCCGTTCTGCACCACAGAGCGCTTTACGCCAACAAATATGGGAATGCAAAGCGACGTCCTCTGCGCTGCTGAGGCCATGTCGTTTCCCGTTTTTTCTCGGTCATTTTTTTTTGCTTTTCTCGTCATCTCTCTTTTTCACAGCCAGCATTTCATTCTTGCTGCTCGTCCATCAGCAGTAAATCTTATTGTGTAATACACTGACACGGAAGCAGCGTTCGCCCGCTCTACTCGGTCTGATTGGTGTTTTCTGGCTCTAGAGCCACAGCTGTTGGTCTACTAGTCAGGAAGTCAGAGCCGGGACCAAAGTTTTTCCCAGCTTTCTGTTGAATATACGCCTGGGATGGCTTGAAAAAACTTATACACGATCATTTTTTGGATGAGCCATGCACATCTATTCCTTTCGCTATTGCCGAGACATTTGTATGCATACTTGACCAACGACTTCTCAGAGTCAGCTGCCATTTTCAAGACTGTGTGTTTTCCCTTCTTGAGCAGGCAAGTCATGCTTTTGCGGAGTTCAGCTGCGTAGCGCGGTCAACTCCGACGCCTGGATCGAATATTTATGCCGTTTCACGGCTAAAATTGCAAGCTAATGCACCACGCTAACTCGATCCTAGAAGTAAAATTCAACCCTGGGAAAAGCTGAAGCCAGAAATTGACCTTTCGCTGATATGGTCGCACCTTTAATGAATGTAGTATGCCTTTCGGAATCGTCTATACTTTATTAGCAATTCGACATGCAGAGTAGGCAATTTATAGTTATTCTTGTTGCCGCTTTAGCTCGCATCTATTGCCTACGTCAGCTCGTTTTTCCCCCTGGGCAACTTCGTTACTTATTCAACGTCCTAGATGGTCGATAGGTTCTCTTTACCCAAGCAGTATTCGATCTATATCTCTAGAACTGCGTAACTGACAGGGCGTTTCTAACCCAAATTCACGATCCATTGATTCTTAACCTCATTCGGCCATTGATATCACCACTGTTAGTATAGGGTCAGTGTTATATGGCCTGTGTGCTAACGCTTGCTAGTGGCTTCTAGCTCAGGGCCAAGGTTGTCGCTTCGAGATCCACTGTCGGTTACGTCACCTTGGCTGTTTGCTCGCCTCCTGCACTCTGTCTATTGTGTGAATTGACACCAGCGTTGGGTTATGTCATTCGTAATTACACGAGCCTTGTCATCGTCTACTCACACATTGTTCAATTGTGTCTAAAAATGCTGATGGCATTCATAGTTGTTGACCTGTCGCGAGGGTTAACCACTGAGTTGGCTCGCTGACAGCTCACTACGCCACAGCATTGTTAATGCTGGTGGGTCAGCTGGTCTGATAACGGCCTTACCAGCTTTTTAAGGGGCTCACATGGTGGGGGTCTTACATCTGCTCGTTCTTAGATCTGCCTGCTTTAATGGTTAAAACTTTTCATCGTTTCTTATGCCGAAAATCTCACCGTCTATGGGTTGATTGGATTTTGACTGAGACGAAGCGATCCTCCTCTTATTCTTGACTAGTCCTTTCCTAAATTCTTAGTTAACATCGTTGCTGATGTATTCTTAAGGGACTTCGTTCCTAACCAAAGTCTTATTCCAATTTTCAATTAATCAAATAATCAATTCATTATGTGCCTGGATTACGTGTTATGATCTTTGGTCACACCTACCTTGCTTATCCTCACCAACCATAACCCTCGTTCTGCTACGGTGCCTAGGCACTTTTCATATTTGATGGAGAACAACCAGTAAAAAACCTTCAGGAGTCGCTCGCTTTTTGGTATGCGCCGCGCATTCCGTCTTATTCAAAATTCGATTTTCACTTTCGAGTTTGAGTACCGTAGAACTTGACAGGCGCTATCGCAATATACGGGGCATTGTGATGGCAATGCATTCAAAACTGCGTAAAACATGTCTTTTTTGTTAAAAACGGGACTAAGCCTTAGGCGGGGGAGGAGAGACTCCAAGTGCGTGAGCCATTTTCATTTTCCTGAGCTCCTGCCTCCTCCCAGGCTTAGTCTTAGAGGATGCCCCATATATTGCGATAGCGCCCCTAGGCGTAAGCCTACGTGATCTGATCTATGCATGGTTTTCCGTCCCTACTGATGCACAAAATAATGCCTCACCATCTTTTACAAGTATGGGATCAATGAACCCCTATGTCGGGGTGGAAGGCTTGGTGGGTGGAATTCGACCCTCGATTTGATCCCAGGAAAGCGGTAGCGTTGGTTACTTGCCATTACTACTAGGTCGCAATATCTTGACATTTTATTGCACCTTCATCCAGATTCTGTAAACACTATAAACATCGTGTATCATAATACTCAAGTGCATAATTATTAAAGTTCGTGACGTTTTCCTCCAGATTCATCCCTCAGTTCTTTTTTAGAGGAAGGAATAGATCTTAGGACTGCTTCTCGCCTGGTGACCATTTCGGGCATCTGGCTGCTGACAGTCTTAATCTGATTCAGCAACTTTCTTTTCGTTTTTTTTTCGATTTTCATCCATTTTTCTCCTTGTTGTGTCCTTTTTCCTTCGCTTGACCCCCCCCCCTTCGAAGATTTTTTCGAAACAATCCATCTCGATACAGCCAAGTGGCCCACTGATTTTGAGTACAAATAGTAAGTAGTGGATTTTGCGGGAGATAATAAACCCGTAGTTCATTATGGCTTTGTGCTTCGGCTAACTCTTGTTTATTCCAAATACACATTCAAGCACATCTGTGATTCCTAACGAGCATCTAAGAAATGGCGCAACTCATAAGAACTGACTGGTACCAAGCACCTCCATTTTTTCTCATTCTTTATGGCAGCTCTTTGGACCTAACAGAATGTTTTCATCAGTATTTATGCAATTTGCTCAGTTGAAATGCTC
>MU901830.1:0-12930 GCA_036418205.1 Ostertagia ostertagi | reverse complement strand
CGGGCTAAATGTCAAAATCAGATGTCATATCCATATCGTCAGGACCGTTTTGGAGCCAACAAGTGGCCGTCCAACCTTGATTGCAAAATTTAGTCGCCGTGGGGAATCGAACCTATCAAGGGTATCATTCACCAAGTTTTTGATACTACTAAAACGTGCTGTTTTCTTCTGTGCCAAACAGGTTGTTACGGTGGAACACGTTTATTGGTCAACGTTTCGACAAATCGTCGTCTTCAGGACCTGAAACTGGTTCGAAGTCCTAGCTCTGTAGCTCACCCGGTAAAGCGCCTAATCTTGCTGAGTTCTAACGCAAAATAATACAAAATAGACGATACCAGCGAACGAACTAACCTGTTGTGGATCCACCAGTTTCTAGCAGCCTCCTCGTGTCAGTGAGCAAATAAAATGAGACACTATTGGACAGTCAGCGTCCTACGTGTCGTATGTGGTGATCTTATAGTCCACATAAAGGAATGAAAGGCAAGAATTCATTGGTAATGGCCATGCATTCATTCCGGTTGTTCAGTCTCGGATTTTTAACGCGGATATATAGCGCCTCTAACATTTTTCTAGCACCGATGTCGCTTTCATGAGCTAGAATTTTGCATTTTATTTCAAAATCACTACCCTGATGTTCTTCTGCTCGGGTGCTTGCCAAGAGGAGTAAGAAGATTTCCGCGCCTTTTTCCAGCCATATGTTCTTTAACACGTACGCCTAACATCCTGCCCGTCTCTCCAATATAAAGTTCGTCACAGGTTGAACATTGAAGTTGGTATACTATCCCTCGTTGCGCACAGTCTCCTTGCCTTCCATATGGGCAAACAACGCAGTTATCCGTGGTGCACGCGCGGTCATAGAGTCTATTGCGGATTAGCTGACGTTTGATATTGTCTCCTGGTATATTAATCAAAACTACGTCATCAGCTAGGTCCGCTCGTGCAATGCACTGCCGAATAGCCATGCTAATTCTATCCGATATGAAAGGCAACTGGAGGTGCGCCATCTCTTCGCGACTCCTCGCGGAACGCCCTCGTGACTCCTCGCGACTTCTCGCGGAACGCCTTCGTGAACCTTCGCGATTTCTCGCGGGATTTCTCTGTGAGCCTGATTCTTCGTTCCTCGTTCCATAGCCATTCGCTCTTGCGATCTCGGAAGCTAGCCTACGTGACTCATTTCGCTGGTATCGTCTATTTTGTATTATTTTGCGTTAGAACTCAGCAAGATTAGGCGCTTTACCGGGTGAGCTACAGAGCTAGGACTTCGAACCAGTTTCAGGTCCTGAAGACGACGATTTGTCGAAACGTTGACCAATAAACGTGTTCCACCATAACAACCTGTATGGCACAGAAGAAACAACACAATATCCGAAATGCCCAGGTTCCAAGAAAACCGAACATGGAAGTTTATTGCGAAAACTGTTTCAGCGATAACGAAACATGGTTTCGGGGTCTACACATGCGTTTACAATATGCAAGAAGTCATTTCCCAAAAAAGTTTCTTGCCATGAATGCCTCCCCCCTTGTTAGAGCATTTCAAATCGAAGAAGTGACGAAAGACTCGAAGGTATTAATTTGCAGGCCACAAACCTGGGCAGATTTTATTATCAGAGCCTGTATTGTGTAACAAACTACATTTTTATATTTAAGAGCGAAGACATAGAAGTTAATTACTTTTAACAAATTATTATAACGTGTTAATTAGTTTGATTTTGTATTTTATTAAATTACTGGGCTTTTCCTGCAGTGTTGCACACGAAAACATTTAACGAACAAGTAACAGTGCAAATGTCAAGAAAACGTTCTCTGGGTGTGGACCAGGGTCAACCGTCGCGTTCACACTTTCATTTTATTTCATTCCTCATTACGCGCTAAATACTTTGCGACCGCCCCTCCATTTTAGGGAACTCCCAGTCGCGCCGCCCCCGATGCACCACCGACCACAGCTTTAACACGCTTCCCACCAACTATTCCACACAACACAGCCTATGCCCCGACCGGCTACCGTCGCCAATTATGATGTTATTCTTTTTTTTACTGCTAACCGTTAGTCGAGCGCGGGTGGGAGGTTGTAGTATCTGTCGGCTATACAACAGGAAAATCCTTCCATACCACCGCTTTCTCAATTATTTTCTTTCAGACGGTTTTTTTGCCGCAAAAACGTCGAAAATTTCATCAAAAACGCTACCTTTCCCGCTCCACCGCTCCTTTGGCTTCCACGCACTTTTCCCAAACCTAGCTATTCTTCCTCAGCCCCAAATACGACCTCCCTCCCCAAAACCCACAAATGCGACCACTCTTTCGGAGAAAGCGAGCGAGCAGTTGAACCTTGGGAGGGTACTCAAAAATTCTAAGATCTAAAAAATAATTTTACCAACTCGTCAATGCTATACGAAGTTATTACGGTTTCCTGTTCCAGGCTTCTTCTGATCCGCCCAAGATACTCCAGCTGTATATGAGTGCCATTTCAAACAAGACGTAGAAGATGCACAATGGACCACCCCGGCTGCTATGCCGAAAATCGAGACCTCACTGAAAGTCGGCGGCGTTGACTGTCCCTCTAATTTCTATTTACATATTTTATTTTCTATTACATTATTTTACATATTTATTTTTTCCAGGAAAACGGCATAATGGAGTCATTTGAAGCCACATAATCCCACTTTTTATGATGTAATAACGGCGTTAAAGATATCTTTTAGCTTCCGCCGGCTGACCACTAAGGTTGTTTCAGTGCAATTTGCTGTTGGGGCCAGACGCCGTTGTTACGATGTCGAAATATTTTTCCCTACCATTATGAAAGGCCTCACCAACTATCCCACCACCACTCATCCCAGCTTGAGGTGAGGGGGGGGGGGGGAAATTTCTTATGTAACCCAACGCCGCCTTCCTAACTACATGCACACGCTAACCACCATGGGTGCTAGAAGGCCCAGCCAACACCCCCACTCCATCTTCGGCCCGTTTCCACTCCTCACCCACCCCAATCTCAGAACGCGTCGATAGAGGACGGGAAGTAGGGAGGGGTGTGGAGAGGGGCAGGGGTAAATGTATCTTCAGAAACAAGTGATGCTCTAATTTTGCCTATTCCACGCATCTTTCCTTTACCTCTCGCTTAAATCGCAAAAAAAACTCATCTAAAACACCCCTCTCCTACTCCACTCAACCAGCTCCAAAATCTCCCCATTACCACGACCCATCTCAAAAACGACCCATTCCCACCTCCCCCTTCGCTGAGGCCGATACAACGGACGGGCTAGAAAAGTGAATAGGAAACCCTACGATACGATCCCTCCCCCATCCCGCTCCACAGAAATGACCTAAATATGGCCTGATTATGCGGACTATGAGACGTTTGGCTGCTGATATCCCCAATTTGTCCTAGTATTATTCCTTTCGATTCATATAATCCAATTTTAAGGGTGTTCAAGCTTCAAAAGCGAGCAATCGAAGGCATTCCACATGTCGGATTCACCCTCGTCTGCGGCTCAAAGGTGAGCTGATGTATCTTTTTTTTTTTGAAACCTACGCAAAAGTTTGGATCACTCCTCCCACCTTTATATCGATCTCTTCAGGAAATTTCGGAAGACATTAGAAATTGCTGTTTTTTTTTCAGCTAAAATCTGCGCTTTGGCGAATCGGTGCTAATGTGAAACTTGTAATTCGAAAGAAGGATGGGAAACGATTCGTGCAGCCGGAATTACTTCTTTGCTGTTGTTTACTTCCAATTCTCAAAACTGTTCAATACTCTAGAGGTGCAGAAAGGGGAATAAAACTGGACTGCTTCCACAGTTCAGTGCCCTTCATTGAGTGGGTATATAGAGACTCTAGGGTACGCGACAGAGGCTCGTTGCGCGACGAGAAGGCAGAGACGCAGATGGGTCTGGCGACGAGTCGCAGCGAATATTGTGTGATAGGCACGAAATATAGTACATTCTATTTAACCTTCACGCCAAATCACTTTGGTAGCGTAGGGCAACTCGTCCGCATGACATCTAGCGTCGTCTCTGACCTTCTCGCCGCTCGACGGGCCTCTTACGTGTACTTGGGACTGGTAACCAGTTATCCACCTCTACGATCTTTTGTCCGCTATTTATTGTGCGCTATAACTCTCACAACACATCCTTGCGGTAATGCTCCAAATTTGTTTCAAATCGAGTACTCATGCGGCGGGCGACTTCAAATAGAAAGAGCCGAATTTAAAGTAGAAGAAGGAAAACAGGAGCAGTCGGTGGAAGGCATAGCAAGGCCAACGCCACGATGGAAGTAGTTCTAGTTCGCAGTAAGACAGTTCTCGCCATATCCCATCATTCAACATCTCTACTTTTAGGTCAATTGCTTTGCTATGAGGGCATTCCAGAATTATCCAACATGCCACAGGTTGAGGGCAAAGCTGAAATCCCCTCTAGGCTCATAAGCTTACAACTGGTCGTATACAATGAAGTAGGTATCGATTTTGTGCGCGTGTAATCGATAACCCTTTCAACACATTATGCAGACGGAGTCAGTAACATGATGACAGAGGAAATTTTCGGAACAATACGGTCCCGCTCCCGATGCCTTTGGTTAGAACAATTTGATCTCGACCTCCTGCTTTCGTACGTAGTCGTCTGGGAAATCCTTGATCTAGCCTGTTTTTGTGAAAGCGATCGAGTCGAATGGATGAAAGTCATGGCAATGTAGTGGGGAATTTCTGTATATTTCAGTATCCAAACAACGAATTCACATTTTGCTGCGAAGACGTTGGCCGATATGATCCATGGGAAGTAGATCGACCAACGCCTCTCCTGTTGCGGTCAGCGGACGTGTCCGTTGGCTCGGTAGCTCTAACCCATTGGAGCTAATCACATGGGGTCGAACATGCCTTAGAAGGCTAGGATTCAGGTTTGTTTTGAGGCATCAGGATTTGCACCAACTATGAAATTCAGGGTTATTTTTAGGGTCAATCGTTGATTGGTAGTCTATCAACGAGAGAATCGTGCCTGGGTTTTTCGAAGGGCCGGTGCCGGGGTTTGAATTTGGGAAAGACTGAAAAACAAAAAAACAAAAGTTAAAAAGACAAACAAATTTTGGAAGCAGAGCCCCGTTCGCGGTCAGTTTCTGGGCGGATTTGAGTGGCAGGTTTGCGAGTTTGTGGGGCCAAATCAATGCATCGAAAAACAGTCATGTGCTTTCGTGAGCGGGGGGGGGGGGGTCAGATGCCCACTCCCCCACTAGGTCGTGTTCTTGAATTGCTAACCGTTAATCCGTCTTGAATAACCTTCTTAATCGTTCTTAGAAGCACGCACGTCACATGTTCCACCACACAATCATTTAGACAGTGGCATGAGTGTCCTGCCTACATCTTGAGAGATAACAGACTGCACAACGATCATAGACAGAAGTTTTATCCAGTGGAGCCTAAACACATCCTAAAAGCAGCCTTTTTAAACGGCGCCGAGCTCGTACGGAATTTCGGTTATGGAGCCTTCAATCGAGACGGATAATTGTTCTGGTAGTAGAGAACAAATGGAGCTCTTCGTGAATGCTACGGTATTCTGAAATCCCTTCGCTTTGTATGAAAACAGCATTCTTAAAGCGAGAGATTGCGATAGGATTCTGTTGTGCTCATAGTGGAAGTGAAGATGCTGAATAATGCCCTAGTAGCGAAAAAAGCAAAGAAATCCGTCAAAAACGCGCAAAATGGGACCACTTCCTCTGCCCGTTGACCTCCGATAATGGACGAGTTGGCAACCAACTAAGAGGTCGTCGGCACTCGTTAAACCATAGCTGCCATCATACCACCAGAGATCATACCTTGATTGATATAGCATTCCATGAGAAAAAAATTGGATACGCGCTCGAAGTGGCATACCTTATCAGAATGATAATCGAACAGCGATCTGCTGAGGGGCGGAGCACAGGCGGAGGCGGAGCTCAGAAAGGATTGGCAGCCCCAGGGCGCTGCAACGAGCGCACCTTTAGTCACAAAAAGGCCACATCTCGATTCCTTTGGGCTCTAGCTACTGCTTGAAGTGCTGCTCGTTCTTCCATGCTGCACAGAAATTTTATCGTAATTTCTCGCTTTAAATGATATTCAAGTATCTTTCAATGCTTTCACCGTTCTTCCGATCACTCCAGACCTCGTCACATCCCACGCTGTACGGAGAAATTCCAGTAAGTAGAGCTTGAAAAGTTTGGAAAGTTGTACGAAGTTGAAATACCAGTTTAGACAGAAACCATATCAGATGTCTCCGCAGAGGACTTTTTGGAACTTTCTGAATGTGGTCTATCCATCTCAGAAACCCGTAACTGGTAAGAAACTGTTTTTAAGCTTCCAATAAATGTTCAACCGGCAAAACTTACTAGAACAGGACTTCAAAGCTGTTTCAGTTGAAAATGTGGAAACGCTTCTGAAGCTGGGCGATCGCTACAGTTTCGAGTGTGTTCTGGTGAAATGCGAGAACTTCCTTATCACCACCAAAGCCGATGAAATTGATGTGTTCACACGCCTCGAATGGGCCAGCAAATACGCCATGGCCGATCTTCAGGTAAACGTCGCCTTTGGCTTGGGACATAATTATCGCCGCACAATTTTCGTTTTTGCCTACAAAATGTTTTGCAGGAAAAAATAAATCGAGTACAGCTATCTGTTATGTTCAGTCACATTTACGACTATATTCCATTTCGACAGGAAATCATAGATAAGATAAATATAAATGAATAGAATAATGAAAAATACAAAAAATAAATAAAATGAACAAATAAAAATGGGCATAGAGCCCATGTTCAAGCCCTAATATATTCTTTTTAGTCTCAATTTGCAACGTTATTGATATTGGTTGAAATTCGAGCGAAGAAGATAAGGGTCGAACTCAGAAGTGAAGGATGAAACCGTAACTCTAAGACACTTTTATTTTGCGCTTTCCTCTTGATGTGGCCAGATAAGTAGCACATGTCCGGAATGCACGATTTCCTGAAATCTGTCTTTTCAACTACTAAGCACTACGTCTGAGTACAGCCATAATGGGAAATGATCATCAGTTTATAAAAGAAGAGACTTGAGAGAGATGAAAAGAAACAGACGCAGATGGGTTTGGAAGGCAGAGAATCTACTGTCTAATTTCTACCGATCGCTTAGGTTTCGGGCAAAATTTGAAAAATCTTCAATTATAAAGGCAAGATCAGGGATTGAATTATGAGTTAATTCCACTTAAATGTGAAAGTAGGGGTAGGTAGTGGACCGCCAGTGCAGAAAAGAGAAAAAGAAATCGTGAAATGCTTAGGAAATACGAGCCATTTCCTCTACGGTGCGGAGAAGTTCAAAAGGCCGGCAGGGAGATGAGAGATAATGTGAGCGCGGAGAGCGCTAGAGAAGTCTAAGTAGAGAGAGCATAGCAGATCAACATTCCGACGCAGACAAGATATCGAGCGGTGGGCGGAGCGTGTCGCAGCAGGTGGAGCGTGTCAAAGTTCTTAGAGCCTAGCGTCTAAATAACGGTTTTCGAAGTAGGGAAGTGACGCGACCCATACACTTGCGTGCCTAGCGCTTCTAGCCACCGTAAAGGCTCATTAAGTGGGTCTGAGCCCGAACTTTGCCTTTAAAGTAAAATTTCGTTTTGCTTCGATTCATTCTGTGAATTGGGAACGCAAGCGTGGCGGAACTTACCAACTGTTCTACGCACTCCCATATCGCGTGACAAGTCCCATAAACATCGATAATCGGCGCATCAAAATACAATCAGTTAAAAAGCACAATACTTAATACAGGGGAGTCGTACTGAAACCCCTCCGAAGGGGGGAGGGGAGAATGTGCACACGTTGGCGGTTGACGCCTGCTTCTCAGCGTTTGTCTGATAACCTCTCTAATCATTTGGCACTATCTAAAATTGATCTCTTTTTGCAGATCACTGTGTATACAAAAGCTGAACGAAATGCTGCCGCTGTTGGTGGCTGTGAAGAAAACGTTGCTTTACGGCACTCTATCGCACGAGACAAGGAAATTATTGCTTGAACTAATGCTTAAGTTCAGCAATATGTAGGAACTTATCCAGTCAAAACCTTCCTAATCCTCCTGAATCATGTTTGAAATTGGTGAACATCAGAAACCCTTTGATTTATGAATTCCCGACTGAGTTAAGATAGGCCAATACAATATCTTAGATCTTTTCTTGTACTATGAGAAAAATGCAAAAATAGAATACATTTTGAAAGGAACTTCTCGATGCGAAACTATTAAGAAATTCGGAATGATTACTATATTTGTGATTCGGAATCTATGCCAAAGAAATTTCCCCATCCCTTCTGCACTTGCTATGCCTGAATGAATTCGTCCTTCACCATCTGCTGACACAAGTGAATTCAATGTGATTGTCTGTGATATTTTTTGTCGAGATTATTTTGTAAATATATCAAGTATAAAGTCAGTATAAGTAGTTATCAAGTATCAACTGGTGTCAGTTACTGTCTCACTTCACTTCACTGGCAATGCCAAAACTAAAAATTAAGCATGCTGTGCCACTTTTGTTGTGCCTTTTTATATTTATTGTTTTCTTGTAATATTTATAATGACTTGAGCATTCTTCGTTGGTGCAAATTAGTCGGCCACGTTAGAATTCGAGCCTATTTGTAATTGTTTGGGCTATCATATAAACGAGCAAATTGAAATTTGATAAATATTAATCAACAAGTTTTGGTATGCCCTGCGCATACGTGCGCCATTCGGATTCGTAGGGAACAGTTGAGTGCGTATTCATCATTTTATACTGAAAGAACATGGGACGTGATGAGCAGGGTCAAGCGTGCGTTGAGGAATCCTCGACACGTCGCAGGGGGGGGTCGTATTCGCCCGCTGGGTGGAAGATATGGAGCCATTTTGATGCAGTGGAGTTCATACGTCCGGTAATTCTTAGTTACTTCAGTGTTTTATCACCACACAAGTTAAAGAATCTGAATTTCGCACGCTTTCCAAGAGATATTTCATCTTTCAAGTAAGACCCCGAATCTGAAGGGATGTGAGGTACACGGCGCATCCGAGAAAGGGTCTAGTTGTTGCGCGCGCTTCAACTACGGCTCCTTGGACAAACAACCTCAATTCAGGAACAATCGAGAGAATTCTGAAAGTGTCCGTGCGCATTTACAGGGAGGTGTACACCATTCAACATTGCGTTAACGGACTCTTCAGGGTTAAATTTATAAACATGTAACCTTTAAAGTTGAGAAACGCTAATCAATCACTTTTCTTAGAAGAGAAAAGCAGTGATTCCAAATCTGCTCTTACTTTAGTACATAATCGCCCTTAAAAGGATATACAGCCGTTGAAATAGTGCCAATGTAGCGAAAAAGTACCTTTCGGCGGTACTCGTGCGAAAATCCTCAACGTAGCCGTTTTTTTAATACTGGACGTTTGGAGCAGTTCTAGTAAGCATTTGATAGAGCAAATCTTCTAGTTTATGATGGCGTATTTACTTTTCGGATTGGATGAGTTTGAACGGAGTTATGGCTTTAGGAAAGTGAAAAAACTCGCACTCATCACAAATTTTCCTCGTTAATTTTGCAAAAATCCTCAACGTGGGCATTTTTCGAATACTGGACGTATAGAGCTGCTTTAGCAATGGTTTGGTAGAGAAAATCTTCTAGTTTTGTCTGCCATATTAACTTTTCGAATTTGACGAAAATGAAGCAAGTTGTTGCTTCGGAAAGTGTAAAAACTCGTGCTCGTCTCGAATTTTCCTCGTTATTTGATCTAAATTTGTTATTTCTTATAACTTCCTGTAATTTCAGTACTGATTAGAAAAAGCTCTTCACAAAACTCCCAAATCAGCTTTCAGATTGAAAATTCGTTAACTTTGAAGAAAGTTATAATCATTTGAATATTTGTTCAAATTTCAATCCCCTCTATAGTAAATAAACTGCTCCACGGTCAACGCCAAAGTCTAGTACAGTCGGTCCGATTACGCGACTACTTGAACACTTCTCCATGTTCTCTGCCAGCGAATGAATTGAGCACAGACAACTAGAGAACAGCGCCTGGCCGGTTCCGAATCCCAGAGGAAGGTGAAAACCTAAGAACTAAGCTTTGAAATATGGAGGAGCTCCAGGAAGGGTGAACCAAAAGTAGTGTGGCAAAAGCTGGACTGTGTGAGATCACAGCAATCATCGGCCGCTGTTTAAGCGAGAGAGCGCAGACGATAGCAGGCGGTAAAAGGGTCAAGTTTTCGGTGAGCAGTCGGCCCAGTCTGTTTCATTTTATAGAATTTCAGTCAGCAGGAAAATTCTCCGATATGATTATCACTTCTTTGCTCGACAGGATATCTATTGCGCCACTGCCGAAAATATCCGTAATTGGAGCGCCTAATACCCCTATATAGAAGTTATCACCAAATTTGATGGAAACAGCCGTGAGAATGCCATATTCACCTTCCGTAGAGGAATGTTCAGCAAAAAATATTTTTACATTTTTTGGGAAAGTAATGGTAGATAGATATGGCAGAAGCACTTCTAAGAACCCCAGAGGGAAAGGAAGGAGGTTCGACTTACCTTACGACGACTGCTTGGAGGGCTGGGAGTATCAGCGAACCAGACGCGAGCCAGTGGCGATTTGCTACGTTCCCGAGCAATCGGCTTTACTGAGTCTTCCACAATCGGCGGTAGCAAGCCCGTCGAGCTGTTCGAATCATTGCTGTAGGCGTCATATTGGTGTGAGTTGGTGAGTGCGGAGCTCATACTGCCGTAGGGATTGTACTGCCGATTATAGTTGTTAGATGAGTACGACGATGAGACGAGCGTTTCAGGGAGCCTCAAACAAACTCCTTTAAAAAAATGAACTTTCATGCAAAAAATGAAAAATAATCAGTGCTGAGCGATTGCTGGAGCTATTACCGTCGAATAATCTGGTTAACATTGATCTGTTAACATTGATCTTCATGAGCTTCTAAGTAGATTTTATCGAATGTACACAAATTACGGGGCAGATATCATACGGAGAATGAAAGTGAGCGAAACAATTGCAATTCAACGTCCAAGCAATCACCAACTGTATTTGCTCAAATTTATCTTATCAGACCCTAAGGACACCGCCGAAACAGTCGCCGAAGTGTCCTTGCAAACGTTCGTAGTACACATGCCAGAAAACAATCGTTGTGTACGAATTATGGGTTCAGAAATAGCGGTCGATAAAAACGGGCAAAAGCAACTGGCTATCGGATACTATCACCTTGCCTCTTGAAACGCAATCTCCCGCAAAGGGACATTTGCAACGGCGAGAAATTTAGACAAATCATCATTTCCCTGATTCCGTCTGATAAAACACGGGCAAGTGTTGGTGTCTCACAAGCCACAACAGGCACTTTGACAGTTTCGAGCCTCTTTTGAAGGAAGCCACGTATTTCATTCCATCAGAAGCATTGTAGGACGAGATGCAAGCCGTAATAACTTCGTATAGCGACATTGTAGGACATGCATACGAGCTTTTAACACATTGCGTACCGCGTGCGCCACCATGTGGCGCACGATTTCGCACGAAACAGCATAGTTTTATCTGATTTATTTGACATTTTTCAATGCTCCTGAACTGTTTGCACTCATTTTCAGAGCCGGGAAACCATACGTGTCATCACTGATAAAATTGTTGATAGATTAATGATGATTCATTTTTGAAAAATTCAAAAGCTACGATGGTGCTCATACAACGGCGGTCCGCAATGTGTCTAACAGATAGGGGTCTATTCCAGTTAGGGGGGCATCATGATGCAGTTTTTCCAGAAAGCTAGGGTAACTCCGAGCCAGGGGAGTGTAGCCAGTCTAGGGGGTGAGGGCAGTCACTTGACATGCGTGAAAAGCTGGAATGTTCGAGTTCACACTAGTTCGCCGAGAAACTGCATCATGATGCCCCTCCTAACTGGAATAGACCCGGTAAAAAGGTAGAAATCCAGCGTAGTCGGCATCACCACAATGATTGCTTTGAAGGACCGAGCTCAAATAGTCCACTGTGGTCCCGAAACGACCGCAAATGTCTCCGCAGCCCATCACGCGCTCTGCATGGCTGCAAATTGGTAAGGCCCGCCTACTTCGAGAGCGTTCGACTCCCTTCTAGCGACTTTCAAGGTGAGTTTTTTGTTCAGTCACACTTCATGTGTTCTTGACTAGGGCTAGTGCATATTTCCACACCATTAGTATCGAAGGTAAGTACCCTGCTGGGACTGTTGCTTTGAGGCGGGCTGGTAGCTTAAACATAAGGATGACCACAAGGAATACAAGATGAGCACTATTCCACAATAACACCACCGAAATTAATGCTAGAAATATGAATTCGGAAAATAGGCCCGTTTGTCACGTTTGTAGGCACACTTGGATGAGCTCTGGAACAAAGTGCGTCCGTTCTCGCCGTTATCGTCAGCAACGAGCAAGGAACTGTCTTCATTATCTGTTCGCTTAAAGCTGTACTATGGCCACGTGGCCAAGAAATAAGTGGAAATAAGCGGAGAGGTCAACGAATTTATGCTGGCCCTTCAATAATTTCAAGCGATGAATGATTTCAATCCAAAATTCATAGAAACATTCAAATGCATATGTGACATGAATTGGGCCATTTATTGATGAATGCGACACTTTTTTTATCCTCAAAACGGACCAAAATCTACGAAGCTTGATTAATCTCGAAGGATTTGATCTCAGAAATGAGGGCGTGCCGTGGCATCGATTTCAGCAGATGCGCTATACCCATGATAGAGTAGACCTACAGTTTCAGGACCCAATGTGGATTGATGGCAGTGGGTCGAATAGAGCTGAAATATTATTGCGCCGGCCTACTGCAAATTCAAACCCTACAAAAAAAGATTCCAGTATTGCCCTTCACGTTCGACGGGCTTTAGGGGATGCAGTGAGCCATCGCCGAGAACTTCTCGATGAGGTAGGAGGGTATCGGCGGTGTCAGCATGGTTTTGGAAGATAAAG
>MU901795.1:0-16468 GCA_036418205.1 Ostertagia ostertagi | reverse complement strand
TAATTGGGAAACCCGAGAATAGGCTTTTGGATAAGGGCGTCGCGCAATTCAATGAAAGCAGCCTCTTGGCGGTCTGTCCACTGAAATTTGTTATCCTTTCGGGTAAGCCATGTCAACGGCTCGGCGACATTGGCAAAATTAGGGATGAATTTCCTGAAAAATCCTACCATCCCGAGAAAGCGCTTTACTTCTTTCACATTGCGCGGGGTAGGGAATTCTCGAACGGCTTTTGTATTTGCCTCCGCCGGTGAGTAACTGTTCTTGTTTATGACATGCCCCAAAAACGTGATTTGAGTTCTTGCAAAAACGCACTTTTTGGGTGACGCTTTGAGGTTAAATTGCCTCAACCGAGACAGAACTTTTCGAATTGCTTCCAGGTGGGTTGGAAAATCCTTACTATAAATGAGGATGTCGTCTATATATGTGAGGACGTTGTCATCCAAGCCTCCGAGCACTTTAGCCATGATACGCGCAAAGTAGCTACCGGCCGCTTTTAGACCGAAAGGGAGATGGGTCATTTGATAAACCTTGTTCTCCGTAATTATTCCGCATTTATAACTACTTTCATCGTCGAGGGGTAACTGGAGGTATCCGCTTGCCAGATCGAGGGTGGTGTAGTATTGGTGCGCGGGCCGCTGTAGCGCGAGTGGAAGCGTGCTGGAGCCCATAACCAGAGGTCGGTGATCGAAACGCACTCGCTGCCTACCAGTTAAGTAGTTGGATGGCTCTGCTAGCATCCTCCCCTCTTATCACCAACAGGGCCTCGGAGAGCGCTCTCCGGTAAACCACAAAATTCCACGACAGCATAGAACAATAAACTTCATGTATAAGCACGACGATAAACAGACATAAGGCGCGAAGTACCATGAGCAGAACAAAGTCACATAGATCACAGAAGAGGTAGACAGATGGGGAAGTGGATGTCCCGGTCATCCGACCGGTCGCAGGACGGTTCCGTCGGCAGAATCCCCGTTGTTCTCCTCGTCCTCGCTCCGCCCATTCGATCGTCTTCCAACCGTCCGTCATCTGGAAACATAAAGCTAAGCGACCGAGAATAAACATAAGGCGTCCATAGGTCTAGACTAAGCTGATGACCTAGGTAGATAACATGAAGAGAGAATAAATATAAACAGACCATTATTTGAACTACCCTGACCGTTACACATGTCTCATTCGAATAGTCTCTCCGTTTGACCATACTCGCATCACGTTTTGTACCCTGATCATTGAACGATCTCTTCACTAATAAATGCTCTCAAACATGTTTGGAAGCCTGCAGAAAGCTCTTTTGCTCTCACACTTGTTTACTTATTCTGTTTACAAGAAGAACACGTTAAGCGACTAATGACATCACTCTGCATAGTTTACCAGAGGGCAGTTATATCGTGATTTTTTGAGATGAATGTCTCCTATGTCTATCGTTAGGATTTTTTTTTTCGACTAGATTTTGCTGAAATATGACAGTTTCGATAACGTATTACTTCACTTCCCTAAGGAATCAGCGATAGATCTAGTAAGGGGTAGGGCATGTGGTGCAGTTCATATCGCCTAAAGTAATCCAATTTCTCACAACGGAAGGAAGCTCTGCGGGATGCGCTGTGTGCATTCATTGTTTGGAAGGGGGCCATGCGAACTCATGTTTTTATCTTCCCTCCCAGACGAAGTATGTTACACAAACTTTATCGACCATAGGCGGAACGCTTAGGCGCGCTCTGCCGTGAGAGCAATGCAGGGTACGATTCACCGGGTTGATGTACTGAAATAGGGGCAGCGGCTGGCGTCACCCTTGCATCAACCTCTGCCCGTTTTGCAGATATGGTGTGGAGAATAAGCAAAAAGTGTTTGAGCGAAGTTACAGCCCATGTAATGCCTGCCATTATTTATGGTGATTGTTTTTGAACTTTGTTCTTTCGAATACGATCTTTGCCTTTTTCTGAAATTTGCAAAAGACTCTATCCGGAGAAGAAACGCTTCAAAAATAGCCAAATGTGCATGTGGTTCAGTTAACATTGGTCCTGCAACTCTACGAAACAAATAAACGAACAAGAGCGGCCAGCTGCCTAACAATGTGGTTGTGGGCCTTGAATGGACGCCGTGAAGCATTTCTTTTTTGATTTCATCCTTGGTTATAGTTAAAACTCGGTTTCGTCAACGCTTAGAGTGAACTGATTGTTCGAAAATCTGTGCGAATTTGTGCTACCGTGTTTTTTTGCTCTGCTTTTCTGCTCTATCACAGAAGACCTTCATCCCCTACCACTTCATCACACTGACAAGTTACTCCAAATAATGACCCTATGCTCGAGAAAGTGGACGATCCACTCTTCATCGATGCATAATTAACTTGGCTGGTTCAAGGCGGAGTTCGACGAATAAGAACGAAAGTCGAAAAGGGAATGCAATAGTGGGAAGACATGCGGACATCCCAAAGAGTGCCGAGCGAGGTGCCAATCCAGCTGAAAAAAATTGAACCTCGCGATCTTTCGGCAAGGCTCAATCTTGGAGCGGTTGGCGGGAACGCCCACCGACTGTCTATGTCATTTGCCGCAGCTCTATACGTGGCGAAGTGATTAGATAGCAGAGAGAGCGTGGTTGTTGAAGAGGGCACAGCGATGAGAGTCGTATCAATCGCAAATCGAGGGGCAAGAAAAGGCGGGTCCTATTGTCGGGTTGTTTCCAGCTCGTTTCGCCATGTTTCCTCTCATCCTGCCCTCCACTGACCACCTCTACGTTTATTTTCAATGAACTGACTTTTCATCGTAAATTCTGCCTTTAGAACCTGACTCGATACGATAGTGAATGCAATGACTGGAAAGCCGAAGATATCATAAAATATCATAAGAATCATAAATGTATAATGAATAATCTTGGCTAAGCGATTTGTGCGCTCCCCGCTCCGCATCGTGTGTGTCTGACCGAAATCATAACTGTCTTCCTTTTCATCCCAGAGCGCCTCAAAGCTTCCGTAGGGTACGATAGGGCGCGTCCGGCTGCGCGAAGCACTGACGTGTGGGTGGGCGGGCAAGCTGGATACGGTACTTAATAGAAGCGTAACGGCGTGTCACGCAATGCTGATGCCACCCACTTCCTCCTTACGCCGTTGGCGTTGGCAGTGGACTGCTAGCACTCATGAATATTGTGTAGAGTAGGACTGGGACCCAAATGGTGAGCGAAGGAAAGTGATAGCAAATGATAAGGGCTGATAAGGGGCATCGGAATGCTGACGTCGTCAGTTTCGCAACGCCCTTTGCGTTGATCCTAAGATGTTCGCACTCATGAATATTATGTGGGGTGAGGCAGGGACCAAAAGGTGATTGGAAGAAGGTGGTAGCAACTGATTA
Source organism: Ostertagia ostertagi (assembly GCA_036418205.1). Lineage (NCBI taxonomy): Eukaryota > Metazoa > Nematoda > Chromadorea > Rhabditida > Trichostrongylidae > Ostertagia > Ostertagia ostertagi. The sequence continues at coordinate 13,130 of MU901795.1, read as the reverse complement.
GAACTGATAAGGGGCGTCAAAGTGTGGATACTACCAGTTTCGTTGCGGCTTTCGCGGTGACATTGGAACCTTGGCTGTCACATGTGGTATAGGGGATGGGACGGGAACACGGATAGTGGGTGATCAAAAAGCGATAACAACCGATAACGGTTGATAAAGAAGTTAGGATTTTGAGTGCCGCTGATTTCGTTGTAGCCTTCGTGGTGACAGTAAATATTAGCTCCTACACGCTACAAGATGGGACGGAGATACGGTGAATGTGGGTGACAGAAAGGGGTATGAAAGGCAGGTGCACTAATAAAAATAGCGACAATTGAGTGTGCACTCGGTTAAACTTAACCAGATTCCTAGCACGGGAATATGTTCCATTTCCACCCTTTCATCTAAAAAAGCAAAGGAAGTTGAGCTGCTCCACTATCTGGACTTGGACTAATAGCGAATAAAATCATATTTCCAATTTCCATCATCGATTGATGCTGATTGATTGGTTATATTCCACTTACACACCGATTCTTCAATTGTGGGAATTCTATAAACCGCTAAATCGCCCGAGCTCGATATCAATGCTAAATGTTTACGAAGTCATGATAAGTACCATTCTCATTCCGCATGCTACTGCGCGCATTACGCGACAATCTTCAGCGAAACTGGACAACCTTTAAACATCATGTGACACATCTTCCAAAACATCTTACTGTTAGTTTCTCAGTCACGTGACCTAATATTCTGCAAGTTGTCCAGTTTCACTAAAGCCCACCATTTGATGCGCGCGGTTGCGTGCGGAGCTAAACTGGTGATGAAATAACGGCTAAGCTTTCGATGCTTTTCAAAATGTGCTGGTGGCATGGATACTTATGGAAGATGATCCCAATATATTGGGACGATGTCTCAGCGTCTTACTACAGCCTGATCATCGCCATCACCGATCCTACAGACCGGTCGGGAACAATTTGTGAATTTTGGATTTCTGCCTGCGCCCGTGTCTCTGACTGGTATACATGAGGAAAAGCTTTACTAGGTTATTGAAATCCTTGGAAAAACTTTCGCTCCTATTGTTCACGACGTGGCAGCCCATATGGCCTGTCAGCTAATAATACCCTGCCAATCGCCTGCATCACATTTTTTGAAGTTGTTTTGGCCTTGACGAGATAGAAAACACTATTATACAAACATGGGCACTCTCCACCCCCCCCCAATGCAAGTGAAACGTGCGTTACTTTAAGGGAAGCTTTTCTGAGCCGTAGAAAATTCCTAGTTAGTTATCACTCTTTATTCCTTTTGTTGGCATGAACAATGTGATGAAAACAGTTATATGAGTAAGCACAGAGACTCAGCGATTTTTATGTACGAAGGAGAAGCCTTTCTCGGAGCTTGCCGGTACATCATCGAGTTCACACCTCTTGTCGCAGCAAGAACACTCGCCGTTCTCCCACTCATTCCTAACTACTTCTCTCACAAGTTTTTATGAACAGAAAAAACTTGCGAAGACTGGATTTTCGTAGGTTTCGTTTCACAGCTTGACTAAACGACTACCGGAAGGCAAGTTGTGACCAGTCCACTTCTCGGCAAACATGCTCCAACAAGTCTTCTATTCTGATATTACCTTTTCTCAGCGGCATATTTAAATTTCTAGACACAACTTTATATTTAAGATGATGCTTTCGTTTTGTATCGAGTTCATGTGCACCTCTTGCATTTTAAGCTTATTATTATTATAATAGGCGCCTACGACTCCTCTATTCATTATTCTTTTTTGACTCCTGTGTGCCAAAAAGGTTGTTAAGCTCGGATAATCACTGAATGCCGACCGTACTCGAATCCACTACGACTTACACTAAACTACAAGATTTTGGAAGAATTATTATAAGGAGCTGGATTTTTACAAAGATTTGATTCGGTATTTTGTTATGATTCGTCTAACCGAGCGCTTCGCTATTGAGCAGGACGTTCTCTCTAGAAATATCCCACGCAAGTCAGGAATGTGTATGACGCCTTTAAAGTATGATTTTTGCCCTACAATGCATGCATATAAACACTGATAAACTGGTGTGATAAATAAATATGATAAAGGATAAAGCATTTCGCTGTTGATCAGTCCCTTGTTGGAATGCGGACGCACTCTACTTCCATTTGTCATTTGTAGTGGCGTTTGAATGCGACGTGGCTTATACAATCAGAGGTTGGCCCGGATTAAACGCAGACTCAGAATTCGCATTCCCAGACTCGCAAAACCCGTCGGAAAGCAGAGCAACTTGCCACTATACACTTCCCGCCCACTACAAAATGGTAAGAACTAACTCGGGATGCAGGACTATTGCGGTCAGTTACCCCAAAAAGTCCTGCGTCACTGAGAGCAAACCACAAGTTCGAATTCATTCTTCCATCCTGCCTCTCACTGCTCTACTTTACCTCGTTCGTACTTTGCACGCTTTTTTGAACCCATCGTCGTTTCTCTAGAAAGAGTCGCTTATTCTGAACTCTTTCCTCGCGAGCATGTTTTCGAAGGCAGTGGGAGCGATAGCCGAGAGGAGGAGCGGCTTCTAACCAGGAAGGTCTTTCAGGGCGTGACGAAGCTTTTTGAAAACGGTCTTTTGCATGATATAGGGGCAGATGCGGGAACCACAGAACCATGTTCAATTTTTCCTGAACGGCCCTCTGAATACCAGAAAAGGAGGTCCCTAGTTCGATTCCTCGTGGTAACAAATTTTTGCATTTCGAGTTGACGTGCCAAAATTCGCGCAAAATGGAGTTAGAACCAACCAGAACAATCAGAACTCCATTTTGCGCGAATTTTGGAACGTCAACTCGAAATGCAAAAATTTGTCACCAAGAGGAATCGAACTAGGGACCCCCTTTCTGGTATTCAAAAAAAAAAAAAAAAAAAAATAATTCAGAGGGCCGTTCAGGAAAAATTAAACATGGTTCTGCGGTCCCTATATCATGCAAAAGACCGTTTTCAAAAAGCTCGTCATGCCTCTGAAAGACCTTCCTGGTAAGAACGATTCGAGGGCACTATAGTGTTGCATATCTCTGCCCATGCCAGGGTATTTCTGACAATCACAGAGACGTTAATCATGATACATTCGCAATTCCAAATAACAATGCCATCAATGAAAATCCCTCTCTCGCCCCTTCCCAACGGTCCAAGCATGCATCTTCAAAGGCCCATTCCAGGTAGAATTCATGCAAACGATCTTTGATCTGTATGATAGACTCCCAGAGGACAATCACATGTGCATGCATGTGCACGGAAATCGCCCAAGAAGAGCGCTACGGTCTTGCAAAGCTGCTGCAGCTGATTTTTCTTTTATCGGGTGTTGTCTCGCGCTCTCCGTCTGTTGCTCTCTCCCTCGCCTCATACTCTCCTCTCCGCGCGTAGTCTCTCATTGCTTCAGCACAACCCATTGCGGAGGTGACGGAGCCCTTGAGCGGAGCGTTTCTACGGATTCTTTTCTTTTTCTCAATACCGGCTCATTTGCAACAAAATACATTCGTTTTCATGTGCAAAAACCGCACCACTTTGATATGGAACGTGCCTTTAAAAGACGAGTACAAAATAAAAGGCATTTGTGAGCAAGCGCTTCGTGCCTGACCAGCCCTCTTGAAAAGTCGAGAGCCGAATTTATACATGACTTCCAGGGATGGTGTCATATAATAAAGCAGTGCTGCGTGACGATTTTGCTGCAAGCTGAATTTCATTCCTTCATTGAGGGTGCAGTGACAAGACCAACAAAGAGCGAACAACCCAAAAGACCTACAAGATCATGTCCGTTGTCACCGTATGCGACGTACCTATCACAAGAGCAGCAGGTAATTGGTTCAGCCATGAAGGTATTGTTTATCCTATGCCGCAATAATAATCAGATCGGCTTTACCGATAGCCGACTTTTCTGATTTCTTTTCCTAAGTGGAAGCGTCAAGAAGCAGATGCCTATGTTACTGTATACTGTAACACCTTTATTGCTAACTTTCAAAGGCAAACTAGTATGGCTATAGGCCCGACGCTAAGAAATTATGCCCTCCCGTGCCTGTAGGTTGTATGTGGGTAGCTGCACACACTGCAGCAACTTCCCACCTTGCAAAACCCCTTTAAAGGAGGAATTCACGATTAGAATGAAGGTCGAAGAAAGGGAAACTGACCTAGTTGAGGGACCCACGGACCTCCTGAGGGTGCGAACTGACGCGCAATTCGCATGGAAAAATTTGACCTCGGCGACCTATCATGCCTCAAAGCTGGCGGGTCCGGCGATCTCCGCCCACCGATCATCTGATCACTCGCCGTAGTTCAATACGTGGCGAGTGATTAGATAGCTGAGAGAGCGTAGTGTTGAAGAGGGCACAGCGATGAGAGTCGCATCAATGCTCGAATCAACGGGCAAGGAAGGGGTACCATTTCTCGGGTTCTGGGCCGTTTCTCATGGTTCTTCCTTCTTTCGTGTACCACTCACCATCCCTAGGTTAATTTGAAATGGGTTGCTTTTTCATCGTGAATTCGTCCTTTAAGCCCCGGGGCGTTCGGTTTCAATCCAGGGCCGCCTGGTCAATCCAGGACCGCCCACCTCCGGAAGTGGTGCGTGGCTGGCATAACGTGTGAAACAGCTAGGTTGATTGCCGTATCAACCGATAGAACGACTGACATCTCCAGAAAACTTGTTTGTACGTGCCTCTTCCCCAAGCCTCCTTCACTGCTAGTGGGAAAAGGGTTTTGTTAACGGCCTTGTCGACGGTTTTCTCAGTTTTTTCTCCACTGTCGTTCCACTTCGCATCTCTATACTCTGTTTCAATCGACATAATACCCCCTTATTGAGCCCGACTTTTGCCTTTGAGCGAATGCTCTTTCTTCAACAGCCCCAAAGTGGCAGGATTTTCCCCGATACAGGTCAGGGATGAAGGAGAGGAAATTATACCTTGTCGCGCAGTGCCCTAGGTAGTTGATAAGCAATTCCATATTTTCACCGATGCCAGTGCAGTGGCACAAGCAGGCGCCTTAATGCAAGAGTTCGACGAGGGCAAAAACCGATTCTATGCAGTGGCATACTGTAGCCGCACCCTCAGTGAGACAGAACGCAGGTGGCCCGCAGTACAAATTGAACTCGGGGCTATTATTTATGCCCTGCGGCAATTTAAACCCTATATATGTATGACGAAAGTCGTGCTCCATAGCGACCACAAACCATTAACTTTTCTCCTTAATAAGAGTAAAACGCATGATAATCTCGCGCGATGGTTGATTGAATTGCAAAGCTACGATATTAAAGTCGTCCATATTAAGGGCAAGCAAAATACGGTAGCTGATGCTCTTTCTCGCGCAAGTGAAGGTAAAGACGACACATCGGGCGTAGGCGACGAGCTTAACGACATTATTGAATTCCCCGTTAGCTTGCCAATGTCTTTTGAGCTCGCGCATGGCGCCACTTCGGCCGTGGCCATGCCGTGTCGAACTTTTGTGAAAGGGATGGACCATTCCGTCAACATGGCGGAAGAACAGCGCAAAGACCCATTTCTGAATTCGGTGTTCCGTCTTAAGACCGACCCATCTTCCGCTTTCTCTTTACCGGAGCAACAAAAGGCCAACCTTATAGATTTTACCAGTAGGGTTACAATTGCGCCTAACGGTTGCCTATATTATCAGCGTTCAGACCGCCCTTCCCCATCTTTGCTAATTGTCCCCCAGGCTTTACAGCAATTGGTATTTAGCGCATATCACTCGAGCGCGCTCTCAGGAGGACACATGGGTTGGCGAAAAACATTGGCCAAGATTTTACGTAAATATTACTGGCAATCTATATACTCGGATGTACATAAATGGTGTAATGCCTGCCTAACGTGTCAAATGCGGCGCCAACCCAATCCCACTTTCAAAGAACGGTTAATTCCGGTGCACAGCGAAGCAGTTTTCGCCAAAGTTGGACTCGACCTGTGCGGACCCCTCAAAGTCACCGAAAGAGGGAACCGATATATCTTGAATATGATCTGTTGGTTCACAAGATATGTCATTTCAGTGCCTCTACAAGACGCACGCGCGAATACTATTGCTCACGCACTTCTCACAGAATGTGTTCTAAAATACGGTACTATGTCTGAACTCATATCCGATCAGGCTTCTAGTTTCACATCTCATTTTTATCAAGAGTTCTGTAATCTGCTTCATATTCAGCATAAACTTGCCACCCCATATCATTCCATGGGAAACGGGGCTACCGAAAGAACATTCCGTACTTTCGAAGCGATGCTCTCAAAATTTATAAACATTAAACAAGGAAGACTGGGACCTCTTTCTACCGTGCGTGGCATTTTGCTACAATACCACCATTAACGACGCTACTGGCGAGTCGCCATATTTTCTACTTTTCGGTCGAGACCCTATATTCGCTATTGACCGTATAATAGAACCGCAATCCCCGGCGCAAATACCAGATTTTCAATGAGACAGCCGAATATAAGGCCCAGTTAGTCTCAACGTTGCAGCTCGCGTGGTCTAACGCCGCCGAATACGCGCGACAATATAAAACTAGAATGAAGAGTGGCTATGACAAAACGGCTCGACCACTAAAAATTCAAGTTGGCGATAGAGTCTTTTTCAAGAATTATACAAACAAACAGGGCCTTGCACGAAAACTTTGTTTTCCATGGATCGGGCAGTTTCGAGTCCTTAAAGTCGATCCTCCGCATGCGACCATCGTCAGTATAACCTCACCCCAATCAAAACCGCGTAGGGTTCATATGAATCAAATTAAAAAGGTTTTCGACTGTTCGGGTCCTGCCTCTACCCTCCCTACGATCCTCGAGGAAGAAGAAGACATGCTTCTCCCTTTACCGATCGATCCTATCGTTGGGTACGATCACTCCTCACGTCCGGCGGACGCACAAGAAACTCCGAGGACCGAGCCCTCTCACTCTTATAACTTGCGGCCACGAAAAGCTCCATCGTACCTAGCACCTGGAACCTAGTATAACTCGCTGCAATTCTTATATGACCTGTTCTATCGAATGCATCTATCCACTCCTTTCTTGAAAGTTTTCACGCCCGTTTCGCATTGAATATCCTCGTTCTATCCCTTCTTCCGCCTATCGTTCCGTCGACATTTTCTTTCAATAATGCTATTTTTTTTAAACATATCTATCTTAGATATCATGGAGCATTCGCCCCACCTTTCACCTGAGCGTCCTTGTGACGAAGAATCTCTGAACGTTACCTCAACCGAGGAACCTTCACCTGAACTTAGCAAACCTTCTGACGACGGTATTCTGATTAATCCGATTTCAATATAATATTTTTCGTTTTTTTTTCTAAATTAATCGGCTCTTAAAGAAAATCCCTTTTTTTAGAACCACCGACAGCCGTCAATAACACCGAAGACGCGCAGGTCAGAAACGTCGAGCCCTCTATGGACGAACAAATGGACGTGTCCACTCCGTGTACAACACCAACAGAACCAGCTACGGAGCAAATGGATGAGTCTTTTCCTTCGCTCGTTACCTCATCAGAGGAACCAGCACCTAAATACTCCCAAACTCGTAGTAACAAAAGTTCATCGAGTGACACTACTAGTTCTTCCGATTCGGACTCATCCTCTACTTCGGATGACTCCTCGTCTGAAGACTCAGAAACTAGTGTTAGTCCGTCTCCAGAAGTGCCCATTACCGAAGCTCAGGCAACGGAATCGGCCAACAAAAACGATCACGATGTAGTAGCATCCGCTGAAGGTAATCAAACAGTAGGCGAACCAGCGGCAGGTGAAGGCCTAGCCGATGCACTCACCACCTTGGTGGAAGAGGCTTCGCTACGTCCACCTAGCCCTATCGCCGGTCCTTCGCGAGAAAATGTTCCCAGAATAACATACTCGCGGAAGGAAGAGCCGTCACCGCAGAGACGTAAAACGTCTCTGGAAAAGTTCACAAAACATCCATGGGCTCATTTACTCCGCGGTAAAACTCCACCTGTCGTGACTGACGACTACGACAGTGATTTACGTGAGTCAGATTTCGAGAAAATACCTATTTCAGGGTACAGCGGTCTCGTCTATGGGCTGTTCCCAGCACAGTGCGACCCAGCAACCAAGGGTAGGAAGGCAACATCAATTTTAGCTGCGGTCGGTCCGAAGGCTATCGAAGCCTTCCGAGAAAACAACGACTGTTCTCAGCTCCTGGAAAAGAGGCGGCAGGGCCAACCATTGCCGAAAATGCCAATCGTAGAATCGGCTCGCTCTATCGAAGAATCGAACGCCTATGTTAAAGGACTAGTGCTTGATGGTAACACAGCACCAGTTCTGTATCGTGTCAAAAATTTCTTCGGTAATACGGTGAAACTTGAAACCGTACATGTTGAAGTCGCTCTACCAGACCGACTAGATTTACATACCATCCAATTGGATTCATTCGCAATTAACATCGTTACAGGTAAAAGTGGTCTTACCCTGACAAAACTCATTATTGGCGATCTTATATGGGTTTACAAGCTATCTGTAACGGTTACATTCGAAAAGTCGGACATGCCGCTTCCGCAAACGGTGAGTGATGCCATAGCTTATCGTAAGCCGAATGTCTGGCGTGTACATCGGTATGCACTAATACATCGACACCTCACTCCGACATTAGGGTTTGTTACTAAAGTCGAACGGTCACCATATATGTTCCATTTGTGCATGCAAGGGTCATCGGCAGATTGTGAGGGCATCATGCTTCCGATTGGCAGCTGCAAGGGACGCTCCTTCTATCAAGGAGAACTCCTTTATTGTTGCACCGTTCCGAGAGCGTCAGTTTGATTACATGGTATTTGCATGTGCATGGAACACCACGTCGAAGGAGCTCGCATCTCACATGGTAGATGTGCCATACTTCCCGAGCCAAGCTCCAGCCCCATACGACATACGGCTCACCAGCAAGGAACATCAAAACCTCGTGCATGCAAAACTTCACGACTTTAAGCTGTTCCGTGACCGTCCAGAACAGGTTGGTTCGTTTCTTGCACCCCTGTATAGCACAGCGTGCGGTACTATCGCAGCATGCATTGCGGAAGTCCACTGACAGCACCGTACATTCCACCGTATGGTCATCACCTAACATAAACAGTTTCCCCTATTATAGTCACTTTTCGTATACCTATTTGCAAGAAAACTGGTTGGGCTGTTGGCCGTCCCATTCAGGGTGCATACGAAAACGACCTGATGCGAGCACAGATCATTGACATTCGAGATGGAAGAGGAGTACCTCGATGTCACAGCTAGGCTCGAGACGTCTGATGGTGTTCGATTACGAGCGTATCTTATTTCGTCGCGAAATGGACGAATCGCAGTAGGTACTGTCCTGCATACGCTGGACGAGCGAGCCAATCCAGTGCTTGCTCTACTCGAGCACTCATGTATGCCACACATGAATATAAACTCGGTAGGTTGGTTGGCGGCCCGCGTCCTCTTATCCGGAGATGTACAGGTAACCGGATATGATTTTCCGGATCATAATGCCATCACTGTCACAGTGGCAGGATCGCAAATAGAACTCAATGCTGATCAGGTCAATGCAATTAACATGTATAATAAAGAGTATCCTATCCAAATTGTGGATAGTGCATATGGCGCAGGTAAGTCTGTGTGTGCGGCGATTATGGCTGAAGAGTCTGCCAAACAGCAACAGATCATTCTAGTAACAGCTGTCCAAAACAGTGCACTGGATGTAATTGGTGCCAAAATTGCTGACCTTCAGTCAGAACACATCCGTGCTGTGCGTTATGTAAGTGAAATTCTCGCTCAGGGTACGCTGCAGCAATTCGCCGTTTGCTCTGCATACCCTCATGGAAAATTTCCATAGTACGCACCGTCATTTATTAGACGATAAGGACTACAAACGGTTCAAACGGTTTTCCGAGCAGCGTCAACAGCTGCGTGAGTTTATGTTCTCCAATACCCAAATTAACGTGGTAAACAAAGAGCATAAAAGATTGTTGTTCTTAGAAGAACGAACTTCGTGGGACCTCAAGGTACTCACTAGTAAGTTTATTAAATTATATAAACCCAATGTGTACCTTTGCACGGTCTCTACCGCGTTAAACCTAACTTGTAAAAAAGGTTTATGGCGCACGATTGGTAATTCGTGGTATCGGTTCATTTTAGATGAGGCATCAATGGTGCCAGAAGCGACTCTAATGACGCTTAATATCACGCTTTCCGGAACGCGCGCATTACTCTCATCGGGAGATAGCAAACAGCTACCTCCGTACGTAGGTGTTCAGAGTGTACCACTAGCAGTTGCGGTAAGTTCTCGATCGGTCCTCGATCTGGTCACGAATCCAGCTTGGACACCAATATGTCATCTACGGACAGTTTACCGTCCTCACATAGAGATGATGTACCTCAACTCTGAGCTCTTCTATGACGGTTCGCTTAGTTGCGGCAGCGTGACATCTCTTCGCCAAGCATTGTTGTCACGCGTCACAATGCCTAACTCGCGCATACCAGTGGCACTCATTAATATTCCATCGTATTCGGTGCAGTCAGTCACTGGGTCTCATAGCAATATCGTAGAGGCTACCGCAGCTCACGTACTGGTGCGCTACCTTTTAGCTAAAGGTTTTGCGCCAGCACAAATCATGGTAATCTGTCTCTATCGTGACCAAAAGCTCTTGTGTGAGCGCATCTTACAGCAGACAGATGTCACGGTATCCACCGTAGATAGTGCACAGGGTAAAGAAAACTCCGTGGTCATCTTGTGCACCACACGCACCGAAATGGAGCCTAACACTGCGGCGTCGTTCTTTTCTGACGCGAGACGCCTCAACGTGGCGCTTTCCCGTGCTAAGGACGGTATGTTTATTTTAGGGTTTCTACCTTGCCTTCAAAGGGCAGCCGTGTGGAATAGAGTGGTCCGATGGTGTCGGGACAGACACCTAAGTAACCGATCTTCATTTCTTCGATAACTCCCTTCGACCTCCTATTCAATTCTAAGTCCGAGGACGGACTTCGCTAAAGGGGGGAGATGTAACGGTTAGGGTATTCAAATAATGGTCTGTTTACATTTATTCTCTCTTTATGTTATCTACCTAGGTCATCAGCTTATTCTAGACCTATGGACGCCTTATGTTTATTCTGGTCGCTTAGCATTATGTTTCCAGATGACGGACGGTTGGAAGACGATCGAATGGGCGGAGCGAGGACGAGGAGAACAACGAGGATTCTGCCGACGGAACCGTCCTGCGACCGGTCGGATGACCGGGACATCCACTCCCCATCTGTCTACCTCTTCTGTGATCTATGTGACTTTGTTCTGCTCATGGTACTTCGCGCCTTATGTCTGTTTATCGTCGTGCTTATACATGAAGTTTATTGTTCTATGCTGTCGTGGAATTTTGTGGTTTACCGGAGAGCTCTCGAGGCCTGTTGGTTGATTAAGAGGGGAGGATGCTAAGAGGACATCCAATCCTTTACTGGTAGCAGCGAGTGCGGCGTCATGGTACCCCGCAATTCACCGACCTGATCTCCTCTTATTAGAAGTGGACCTCACGGGATTAGCTCGTGAGATGACCGGTATAGGCCTCTACCGGGGGGCGAGCGGATTGATGAAATCAGGTGAATAGTGCCAGTCGTCTGGCCAACTTCTGGCGCACTCATTGTTCGTTCTCTTTTCATTTCTACCGCTTCCCTTGCATTTAATGCAGTGGTGTATTCGTCGGTGAATTTCTCGTTGTGAGATGATGTTTATACACCCGGGTGGAAACAGTCATAAGGACAAATTATCGATTTTTGGAAAATTTCTGAAGAGGTAAACAAGTGGAATTAGAGTAAAAACCCATTCAGAATCGTCCCTTCTTTTTTTTCTGAGTACCAAATTCGACTATAGATATTTGAAAACTCAATTAACTGTGACAGTCGGTTCCTTAAAAGCGGCAGCTCCGCCATGATTTCTTTCTTCGAGACTCCACTGCGACTCTCTCTACTCCAAAATTGCAAGCCGAGTATGGCAAATTTGAATTCGATATGAAGCCTTCTTTGTTTTTCCTTCGCTAGAATCTGATCATGCTCTCATGAAAAGTCTCATCTACAGTACTCCGCCGACACAAAGCGTCGGCGCTAACTCTTTATCGCGCAGTCAATCTCGCGACGGCAAAAGCTGACGCATCAACGCAATGATCGTTTCAAACCGCGAATGCCGCAGATTTTTTCTGGCGCTTTCCCAAGCTTCAGGAATCAAACAAAGCGCTTTCAAAACAGTTCCCAACGCAAATTGAAACATCGGCTGCGATGACAAACGCTGATAGGGGGTGTAAAGTTGAACAAGTATATAGAGCTGGCGGAGGCACTTATCAGCCCCTTTTGCTGTTGTGTTCTCAGGAGAACAATCTCCCGGCGCACATCTCACCATTAGTCCAGCCAATAACTCGTTCACAGCGTTCAATTCGGAGTTCGCCGGCTTCACAAAATCTTTCTCACCAATCTTTGCCATCTGTATTGAGTACTCCTACTTCTAGTCAGGCAACTCCCAACCATTCCCAGGTAAACCCTTCTATGGAGGGTGACCCTGTATCTACACCCATCTGTGGCCTGACCTACGGGCAGCTCACACCTAAACCGATCAAATGCTTTTCCGGATCTGACGATCAAGACTTCGAAGCTGGTTGCGAAAATTTGAGGACGTGGTTCGCATGGTCGCTCCCCCATTACCGGACCAGCTACGTATTAACACCTTGGTTGGATTTTTGGAAGGAGGGGCCAGGGACATCATCGATGACCTGTCAGACATCGATAAAAATTCTTATGCAAAAGTGGTTGACCACCTTCGCACGCATTTTGAGTCGCCCCAATTTCGAAGTTTGGCTAGGCAACAACTCTCCGATTGTAAGCAGGGGCCGACTGAAAGTGCCCGTGAGTTTGCTGACCGAATAAAGCAGATCGTTAAGAAGGTAACTCGAGGTCAGCCTAAGCAGGCACAGAATGAGCGCCTACTGGATGAATTCCAGGATAGATTAAAACCCGCGCTAAGATTCCATGTAAAAGCCGCGAATCCCCTTACTTTTGAGGAAGCCGTGGTTAAAGCCACTACGTATGAGTCCCTTCTAAATGATGTGGCAAGTGCCATTACCATTTTTCCTGGCACCCACTACCGCTCCTCCACCTGTACGTGTGGTAGCCGCACGAAAT
>MU901752.1:0-16434 GCA_036418205.1 Ostertagia ostertagi | reverse complement strand
TATTACGCAACCACGTATGCAGGATGCGTGGTGCCAGACTTTTTGTGCTCCTGTGCTTTTGCCGCGATTTCTGCTTCACTTGGAGGCGCTGACTGCATTCTGAAGTAAAAACTCTCTTTGGCCACAGACCATAAGATATCGCAAAATATGACGCAATTTTTCGTTACACGCCATGAATGTGTCACTATAGCTTGATCGACAAGTGAATGATTGCAAACACTGCGATAAACGAAAAATGAAAAAACGAAGATGTCGATCGCAAAGGTAAAATTATGGTTGACAGTTCAAATATTATAATTTCAGGAAAACGAGAAAACATGGAAAAAAAGATTTCCACTGACCGCAACTTCTTATTCGGGAAGACGCCTTCATCGTTCTCGACCGCTTGCTTAGTATCAAACGAACGTCGCCATTGCTCGGGGGATACAATCAGCGGCATTTTCCAAGCAACTAAGAAAAACAATGTTAATGATATAAACTTTAGGCACCTCAAATTAAAAAAACAATTCGAGGTTTAGTAATTTATTTATTTTATTTACAATTACTTACAATTATTTTATTTAACTTCGTATAGCATAAACTTCGATTTATTTTTATTATGGACGACCGCCGGCCCGATGGTCAGACTTCTTCACGAAAGCTCTGAACGAAAGGAATGAATGGACTTCGTGTCCCTCGAGCAAGGAGGATCCACTGGACCACTCTAGCACGCGACAGGGACGAATGGAGACGTTGCTGGCGCCCGCTCGAGCAAATCGACGATCAACGGGACGACAGGTGATACAGGTGATGATTTATTTTATCCAATTATTTACAATTGGAGTTCCTGAATATTTATTACAAACGACTCAAAAACGTTTACAAGAAGGATGCAAAGTGAGTAAATAAATAAAAAATAAAGCAAAGTAAATAGATGGAAACATAATGCACAACAAAGTTCTTAGATGAATAAAAAAATAAAAGCACAAAAAATATAATAAATGATGCAAAAGTATATTGCTGTTGTACACTAATCAGCATGAGAGGGAAAGAACCATACTAATATTTAACCGCGTTGTTGAAGATAAATATGTATGCTCTCAGAAAAACTCACGAAGAAGCTGCTTGAACTGATCGTTAATCATTTCCAATGCATACGGACCCGGCGAGACCCCATCACATGGCTGACCAAGCTGAAACAGAAAACTAATTTAACATCAAAAAATAATAAAGCCGACACAAGCTCTCTGAGGGAACAAACCTGATAACGTTGATTATCAGCTTCCACCCTTTGACCAGCATAGTTGTCAGCCAGCCACTGATAATTAACCACCTGGATATCCCATTCACGAGCCTTTTCTCGACTTTTTCAACGCCACCGCTGTAAAACATGGAAGTATAGAATTCGAAAATGAACGATATTATTCATCACCACCACTACAATAACATGACTAAATAAATTGATGGCTGAACGTAAGAATTGGTCAAGTGAAGTCCAACAGGAGGCGCAAGAATGACGCTAAAAAAACCTTCCAATCTATAGGAAAACCGACCATCAGCAGTAAATATTGAATATCACAATATAGAAAAAAGATTAGATAAATGAGATGAAATCGTTAAACAACTAACGTCTTAGCAATATAGAATATTATTGTGACGGCTAAGGTACGGGGTGTGAACCTCGCTCCCATGGCCTCCACCATGAACTTCATCGCGGCCCGTTCACTTTCGTCGAAGCCAGAAAACGAAATCAACTGAAAAGCCGTCTTCTCAGATCAATTTTCAAACTTTGAGATTCTACCTCAAGGGGCTGTAGAAATGGAGCGGCTCTAAGGTGAGCGAATGGGAAAATGACGAAGTATAAGTTAGAAACCATTTTTAACACGTTGACGACAAGTTGACGCGCATGCGCGTCAAGTATTTCGCACCGCATCGGACATCCTGACGCGCAAGCGCGTCAAGTCTGTGTTATTCATTTTTATCGTGCTTGCGCTCCTTCTTCTCGGGTTTCTTGTATTCATTCTATAGATAATACATTAGCATAACTATAAACCGCCTGGCAGCCAGAGTGGTCAAGTATCCTATGATTTAGCAAAAATTTTCCGAACGCACAAAACTTTCATTTCAATTCTTTCCTAGTATTCCTTTCACTGTCGTTAACATTTATATGAAAGATTGTAGAATTAGTTAATACAAAACTCTGTGAGTTTCAATATATTTGCATTTGATGGAAATACTTAGATATAAATGCTTTTAATTTCATTCGCAGCGAAAGCGTGTTTTTTACTTCTTCGTGGTCATTATGCACTCTTCTAAACAAAAACCTACTGCTACTTATATAGTTAACCTTTATACGTTCATCCTTGCCGAAATAGTCCTATGAAATTCAAGTTATTGTGCATTTTTAACAAAAAATAAGCGGAAGTAAGGTGAGGACGGCGCGGTCGCAAAATCGCTCCTGTCCCACGAGGTGCAAAATGCCAAAACATGCGATGTCGTCAACGTGTTAACCAACGGACCTTCCCTAGTAGCGGTCTGCAGCCATCAGTGAACACCGACGGTAAATGTGCATGCCGCCACGGCACATCCATTTGCTTCTTCATAAGCACATCCACCAACCACTGCATTGTCACCAGACGTTTGCGATCTTTCAGGGCCTAGAAACAATTTGGCCTATTGGGAAGGTAGCTAGTGAAATGGCAATGAAAATCACAGTTGAAAGCATTGCATAACATAAAAAGAAAATACAGTAACGTAATAAGTTATTACGAGTTGAAAGCACTGCACAACATAAAAAGGAAAAATACAGTAAGCAGCGCACCAGATGGGCGTGTTGGGTCCTTATAGACTCGACAATGACGTGCGTAATCGCCCCGGCTCGTTCCGCATAGGCCTTTGCTCCAAATTCTATATCCCCGCCGTGCATTCGGATTGCCAACACAATATTTGGTAGGTCCAGTTTATCCGTGAACATGCGATCCATATCGAACATATGCAATACACAGCCCGCCAAGCAAATATCCGGATGAACTGAAATACCACAGCTTTTCTTGAAAGGAAACTTTTCCAAGTGAGCTAGCTTTCCTTATGAGAAATAGCGGTCTTGCTTTCCAACGGCTCAGTTTGGCAGCACAACTACAAATCAAATGGAACAGAATCAATGACCGGGAAGAAGCCTACCATTCATAAGAAGATTCGGTTCATACGTGAAGAAAGAACTGGCTAGGAATCACCGGTTGTTGCGGGGTTGGAACCATACGGATTGGTTGTGTGACCATTTCGCCTGAAAAAAAGGAAACTTAACTCAGAAAAAAAAAATAAAGAGAGAGAGAATGGAAAACTTCGAGCCATCTTGGTGCTCATGGTGGCTAGATTTGAAGCCACGTAATTCTCTGAGATATGACTATTCACCGCGCTGAAAACGAACATGAAATAGATGAGTCTCATAATACTTCCACCCATAATACTACCCCCCCCCCCTTCCCTCTCCCCCCCTGCCAACCCAATGCTTTGAGCTGGTGTAAAATGAGATTCGCAAAAGGAAAAACATTGACGAACCAAAACATTGTTGCGCTTTAAATACTAAAAAACAATCGGCGTTTGATCTGATCCCTTTTTTGGGGGATGCGCACAGCAGCCTACTAGTACAAAACTGTAGAGGGCGTTTGCATGCGGCTTAGTATACACGATAAACTGCGTGGCCAGCTCATGCACAAGTTGAAATTTTCAACCTTCTACATGAACCTGGCACCAAACAGAAGATTCTGGAAAAGGGTAGACTTGGTTGGCCTGTTCGATCCGTTATTTCACCAGCAGTAAGTGACACTACTTGCCGCCACATCAACTCCGCCATTTTGTTCATAATTTTGTGAACACTGAGTCATAAGTCAGGCAGAAAAGTGGACGGCTAATTACCGTCGTGAGAAAACGAAATGAAGAAGATGGGATTTTCGCAGAGGATGTTAGCATTTCCAATGCTGAGATGATCACAGCTCGGCTTTTTTCAGTATCTACTCTTTATTTGCAAAAAAGCTCTCGAAGATTCATTCAGCACACGTACCATTGCTCACTGGACGTGGCATGGCTGCCTGGGGCGCCATTGGTGCTTGTGTTGGCGACATCAACGGTGGTGACCTCATGTCAGCCGCGTAGTGGGGTGATGCCGTCGGCTGAGAAAATCGCGATCCTGTAATGAAATTATAATATTATATGATTGACAAAGATCAGTTGTTTTGGAATTTTGAGAAGAAAACAAAGAATTTCAATTCCAAAAAGCACACATTAAAGTGGATGATCGCAATTGTAACACTCCAGAGGATGTTCTTGGGAAAGAATCTCACCCAAAGAGAGCGAGCTTCTCATTCTCTTGAGGTTGGCTTATTGGCGCCAGACAGAATCGAATTAAAATTGATCTGCATATAGGCTGACTCCCGCTGAATTCATTACAGCGGCAAGACAGCATTCAAATATTACTACGTCCAAGAATGGCAGCCTAGTACATGGCGCATGCCAGGACTGAACTGATCAAAGGCGATCACTCTGCATTTTAAGAGAAGAGGTATGTGGGATGGAACCACTGAACATGGAACGCCACAACGCCGCCAACACTCTGTTGAATGCTTCCGAGTTTGTCTAGAATGAGGAAGATGACATTTGCATAGCGCTTTTTGTTTAGCTATTCTCTTTCATACGTGACCCTCCGCGTCCTCAAATGATTAATGCATCACTCGATTCTCTCATGCCGCCGAATCTTCTTTCCTTTGCATGCTCAGTAACCTAAAAACCATGTGAAAACCTAGAATTGGAAGAAGCTACGCCTCACTTAAACGTGCGCATATTATAAAAAACGCATATTTTAGTCCAACGTTTCGCAAACGTCTCCATGACTGGTCGAGGGAACCAGGGAGGACTTTGCAACAATGGTAGATTTGCTGAAATCCGTAGAGATTAAAAAATGCAGGGCCAATTAGGACCGCAGGATATGGTGTTGAGGTGATTTCGGACCAGTCAATAAAAAGTTGCAAAGGCAAAAAATGCTCTGCATAAAGATATTGTGATTGTTGTTTTTAGACTGGTACTTGCAAACGAGGATGCTAATAAGTTCCGTGCCCGTATGAGACGGAGAAGCCGACAACAAGAGGGAGCGAGAAAGGAATGAGGAATGAGAACGCAGTCACAAACGTGGTGTCAACTGCGGGAACGCCACTTGGTTCGGGCAAGGGCTTTTAGAGGGCGACACAGGCTCCTGTATGCATAGCGCCTTCATAACTTATAACATATCATTTTTTCCGTTTTCATGCGACTTCCACAGTCCCACAAACGGGCAAGATTGTACCGCTCAGGCAGTCGTGTAAGTTACTACAACGATTGGCCGTAAGAGAGACGGGGAAGACTATTTTTACCCTTTCGCTTTCGAAGACCAGATGCGCGTCGAGTACAGACCATACACCACAAGTGACGGCGATCTCCACGAAATGTAAATGTTTTGTGACAATGAAATTACTAATCGGTTGCGGTTGTGTTCTACAGTTGTTGCGAACTATAACTCTCATTCATCAACTATCAGCCGTCATCATGAATTACTTGTTACAAATTTACTTGAAGACTGTGTCGTCATAACTTACTTGGAAGACTGTCGGTCACTGTGGGTGTGGTCTGCACTCGAAGCCGCATCTGGTTGTTCGGGAAATCAAGGCGTAACCTAATACAGATTGAGAAGTCAGATAATTTCGCTGGAAACTAAAGGGTGAAACGTTGCTCAAAGGCGCTATAATGGAATTGTGAACGAAAATAATAATAGAGTGATGCAATCCCAGCAAAATTTAGGAAAAAAATCGAAAATCTCAGTTCTTCAAAAAGAGGGATCAGACAAGGTCTTGAAGCTTCTGATATTAAGACCAACTAAAAGTTGGAAAGGGCTAACACAGTCGATGAACGCTGGTGAAGAAAGAGGCCCGAATGTATTTAAGATTCAGAGCCACTCTAAATGCATAGCTTTTCTCTCAAAGAGGGCGATATGGGAAGAAAACGCGGAGGGCGTCAATTTCGTCGGGTAGTATTGAGCAATTGCCTTTCGGAATTAAAAAAGAAATCATCACGGGAAATGGGGAATTGCAGGCCTTAGCGTCTCAAATACAAAGGAACAGTGTGGAGCATATGTGAAAGAAACTAGTCAATTAGTGATTTATTTTTAAAGAGAGACTAACCAAATGTTGTGAAAAATTAAAAAATCTATTCATTATTCGAAAAAATTCGACTTGCCAAAAACAGGTAAATGCTTAGTTAAAACGGCCAGCTATGATTTTTGCATGCCGAATCACATTGTTAATTGCCAATTGTTAAAAACCTAGCAGGACGATACGTATAACTCCGTCAAGTGTCGGAGAATGAGGCGCTGCAAGTGACAATAACACGCGAAGGCTTAATTCCACTTAGGCACGCCATTCAATATGATCTAAAGCAAGGCTATCAAATGCTACACAGTAAAAGTTTGAGCTTTCGGCATACCCCTGTGATTTTTTCAGATGAGCCATGCATCTTGCTTCTATTCGGAATCACCGCAGGATTTGAATGTGAATTTACCTGTACAATGAGTGACTTGCAGGGTCAATTGATAAGTCAGTGTTTTGATCCTTCCAAACAAGTCTGATAGCAATCCCGAAGGGATGAAGAGCTCGGTTGATGGACAGCGTACAGTTCTTCGAGCTCTCTACCGCGCGCGTGGTAAGCGGCGCCACTTCTCGCTACACCACTTTCGTAGTCAACCACAAGGAAGGAATGGAATCTGCACACATTCAAGTTTCGCTGAGAATAATAGGCTATTTGAAAGAGCATTCGGTACATATGCTCGCCAAGAAGGTCCGAATAATATTGCGGACAGTGCTTCTGTCATTCCTCACGAGTCTGGCATTGTTGACCAGTTTTTCGGATGGAATCGATGGTTTTTGTTTCAAGGCTTATATTCCATGAAATGTCCAAGTGCTGGGAGCGAGTTATTTTTTTTTTATCAAACTTTTCTTCTCTTTCCAGGCTTTCTTCTGCCATTGAAAAACATCAGTAGCACATAAAAACAACAACGATCGATGTCAAAATATTTCAAAAACGTTCAGAAACCAGTAAACTGACCGTTAGGAGTATACGGCGGTTGTGGAGTTTGCGGAGTGTGAGGATGTGGAGCAGTGCCAGTAGCGTACACTGAAATTCACAAATTTTGAGTGGTCAGACCTCAAAAGAATCATCGTATAACCTAAAACGACCCATTGTAATTAACAACCTTACATATTCAGCATTGTTAACAAACCGATCAATCACGGCTGCCAAATGCCACCGAATTTCATAAATAAAATTCATACTCTTAAATCAAGGTACTTCGAATCTGGCAGCAGCAGTGGATCACAACGTGGGACTCATACGTTCCACACTTTCACACGGGGAGAACTCTTTTTGATTAAGTTGTACCTTACATATTTTCATTTATGTCCTGAACTAGACCGTGTGTGGTACTGGATTCAGGAAATAGTAACCCAATAATGAAATTGTTTAGTTAATTAGTCACTATTTTGATGAAAACCGAAATTCCACGCACCTGGTCTGTACGTTGCTGAATAAAGTTATTTATAGAAATAAATAAAAAAGAGGGTAGATACACAAAGGGTGCCGAAACGCGTAAATCGTTCATACTGATCAGGCCAAGCCTTGCGTCTGTTAGCAGTACTAGTTGTACTTCAACAATTGACCAGTCCAGCTCTGGCGCGCACTCTGGAGTAAGGAATTTCGCTAGTCTATAACAACTATTTCAGATGTGAAATTCAAACAAAACATCTCAACAGATACACAATTTCCCTGTGATCCTTTCACACCACTATGGCCAAGCCATGAATGAACAAAAATAGGAATAAAAACACACAAAAATTCACAATGGGGTTGTGCTTGGTGCTCCAGTATCGCACTGAATGAGATATAGAAATTACGAAATATTTTCGCAATCAATTTTTCTTGCACATTTTTCGGAGCGCAATTTATTCAGTGCAGAGACGCATAAAGAAATTCATTTATGTGGGTGACGTGCTTATTCCTATTCTAGAACAATTAAATGATTATATCAAGCCGTGAGGATGAGCCACCTTCCTCAGTTGTTGATGATTCACAATAAACTTTCGCAGGAAATGCATAGTCAGGAGAAAGATGCAAGTTCACCCCCCCCCCCCCGCCTTATCAAATATTTATATGTTCATCTTTATTTTAATGACTGCTTCAATAAATAAGTAGATACTCAGCGGCAAGTTATTTCTGACCAATGTCTCAGCAATGTGAACAAAGCCTCATAAAGTTACATAAAGCATCTCGCATTATGAGATCGAAGAGGTGATCGCCGTTGAATAGACTATTAGACAGAAGCCACGTCGTTCTGAAGATCTCTTAGGGCGTTTTATTTATTACATCGAAGGTACAAGTTTAAAAGAACGTTTGCTTCATTTAAGGAGCTCTGCAGGTTAGGTGAGATCCCTTGTTCATGGACAGATCGGTTCTAGGACGTTGTTTTCCTCTTTCAGCTTGGCGGTAACAAATTCGGTTTAGCGCATTAAGCAGCTTCATTTTAGCCATAAGGGAGGGTAATGCACTTTCTGCTCTTCTGCATTGACTGAGCCTCAACGCTGCACAAATGTACTATAGGAAAATTGTTCCAAGAACAAAATTTTCAAAGAACAAATCCTTGCAAAGGTGTTAATATAATCTCTCCTCCTATGACTCACTGCTCCGTTTCAGTATGTCAGGGATTGTATTAGCATCCCGGATAAAATCGCGGCGGCTGAACTACGAGTGATTCCTGTAAAATTACCAAAAAAGAGCAGCGATCTTTAGACCTGAGCGATTTCCAAGGTGGTCCAACCAAGGTCCACTCATCAGTGTATGTAGGACGTGTTAGTTAATCCTAGCCGCGGCATGTTTTGGATACTTTTCATGGGGTCTTCGTGTAATGATGGGAATTTAGTGGGCTGAGACATAATGCAAATTTACTCTCTGATATAGAAGACTATGCTTTGCATCATGTCGATTTGTCGAACTCCTTTCATCTGTTTACGTGTATGTCACTTTTTTCAGAAGAAAGTACATGGATGAGGGCTCATCAAGGTTGCGTAATACTGCTCCCAAAAGGGTGTTCGTTATGACTCTGCTGGGTATTCTTTAAGGTTTTATATTGGACGGATAGCCCGATATAGCTGGGCAGAGAGGAGATATGATGTATGGACTGCAATTTCGCTAATCACGAGAAAACCGAGAGGTGACGCACTTGAGTGGGGCGATGTACGAAAACTGCAAGCATTTTTGGGTGATACTCCCTCGATCGGATCGGGTACTACGTAAATATACTATAGGGATAACAAGGGTTAGTTTCGCATTATGCCGTCGATGACCCTCTTGTCAAGGATACGGTAGGAATTTGAGTGCGGGGTATTATTTATGGGTATTGATGTTGGAAAATGGCGTGCAGAAAAAAAAACAGAGAGGATTCATAAGTTCTCAGTTCTAGCCGCCGTTTCTGTGTTGTTGTGTGTTTCAGTTCGCTCGACATGGATAAATATTAGACATGCTTTCGTTTGGTGGAGATGGGACATGAATCGTGCTTTGGGGGAGTTGGTATCTGTTGGGGATTTGTAGGATAAGATACATATGAAGTTGCATTTTTGTTGACTTAGTATTTTTTTGCAATGGCCTTATTTAGGGGTATTTTTAGGTTTTAGTGTAGTAGGAGTAGTTAGGTTTGTGTGCGAATGGGGACGGGGTTAAGGACAGTAATATGTTATTTTCACAGGTGTAGTCTGAAGAATGTCCGATGTGTCGTACAAGTGAGTGTGATTAGTTTGCTGTTTCGTTCATTTGGATTTTAGGAAGTAATTCTGTAAGACGATGATGTGTTCTGAAGGGTTTGGCAGAGTGCGGTTTTGGGTGCTGGGGGTTTTTGGTTTACTGCTCCAATGATCCATTTCGCCTTAGAATGTGTAGAGGCCCTAGTGCGCACTCGACAAAGCTTCGAATCGAAAAGGGGTGTAAAGATTGGAGTGCTTTCACGGATTTGAGAAGCAATTCTTTTGGGATTTTTTAGGGTTGGGGAGTCTCTCACTAGCCCAGTTTTAAGATTGGGAGCGCGGTCCATTACGTGGTAAGTCGTGTGTGTGTGTGTGTCATCTAATTTTTAAACATACGCCATTGGATTGTTATTTTTTGAGCGGAGGGCAAACAGTATTTGATGAATTGTCATGTTAGTCAAGTCGGAATCTACACAAGTGGAGCTTGTTAGGTTGTATGTCTTTTAAAATATCCCAAGAAAACTCAATTCTTGTTTGGATTCAAAGTACGTTTACTAATAGCACGTCACCCAGAGCATTTGCATTTACTCGGCAGGAGCTCAAAATGATACTGTAATTATTTATTTTTTTCCAACTGCTAACCACCACCATACCAGTACTTCTAAAGACAAGGGGCAGTGAAAAAGCAGTGATGTGAAGCCGAAAAAGTGAGGAAAGCCGCTCAAAAACTACAATGCGACGAGCTCTCCTAATCGTTCCAATTCTTTTCGCGACACGTTAGGCACGGCCGTTCACGCCCTGTCACTATATCGAATTTGCTATGGACACGAGAACAGCAACGCAATAAATAACGGCAGCTCTTGCTTGGATTTCGAATTCTACGCTACTGAAAACCATTTGTTCAGCAATGTTGATCGATAATTGCTGTAACTTCTACACTCTCTTCACAAAAGCCAAGAAAAATACAATTTTCGATTAGCAACACTATCCCATTGTGTTGAAAAATTTTGAGGCTCAAGAACCACTATTATGCGCTCGAAACCCCTTACTTTGTGAATCTGAAGTTCTACATTCTTGAAGCTTTTGCGAAGAAGTAGGATTTGTTAAGATTACGCACATCAACATTGCTGAGCAAATGGTTACCAATGACGTGGGATTCCAAATGGGCAAGAGTCCCGAAAGCTTTCAAAATTGTAATTAGGGGTTCTTTCCACCCTAAAGACCTTCTGACATATACACATGTACAAAGTGACGAGCGGTGGAAAGTAAATCTTGATTTGGTAGGTACAGGTAATTGACAGGAATATATAAATTTCAATGCCCAAATACTAAAACGCTGTCGCAACGCGCGTAAAGCGAGGTCCACCATAGTGACCTCACTTTCGTCTTGACGGTCAACTGCAAAAGCGTCTCCTGGGATTTCATAAGTGCAGCAGCCAATCTCATTTCATTCCTTGCATTCATGAAATGGACAGCTCACGGAGAGCTTCGGCTTGCAACTCATTTCATTTAGACAGAACATGAAGACTAATACGTTCTAAAAACTTTTAAAATTATGTGTAAATTGGTTAAAAAAGATATGAAATTAAAAAGGAAGAAACTACTCATAATTATCGTTTGCGTTATTCTAACCAAATTAGACCAAGTCCAGATCAAAATTAGGCATTTCTCGAGGAAGGTCCAACAATAAGAGCCACGTAGACTTGTCATGTATAGCATGGGAAGGGTCATATTCGAAGGGGTCCTTTTTTAAAGTGGTAAAAACAGCTCCTTTTTTGAAGTGATGAAAGTAGCTTCTTAATTAAAAAATTAGCTTTTTTTAAATTTGAAGAACGGAGAAATTTTGTCGTTTTTTGTACGGTTCACACCACACACGCCACCGTCCCCATCCAATGCATCCTTAGAGAATTGTAAAGGTGGCACCACAGACAGCAAGAAGGTAGTAGTAGGTTATGTATGTGAAGGGATCGCGTTTAGAAAAAAAACTTTCATCACAACGCTAGACCCTGTCCGGACGCCAAAGTAGAACAGCCTATTTAGCTGTTCTGGATCCGTGTTATTGATACCGCAAAAATAATCAGGGGAAGCAAAACCAACATCCGGGAAGCCATAATCACTCAAACATTAATAACGAAAGCATCTAATGGGCGATGTCCTATTAGTGCAACTTCGTCACACAGACGCAAATAGTCGGCTTCACAAAGAGACGCAAATATTCTCACCCAAAACCGTTTCATGCTTCCACAATACCTGCCAGAAAAGCAAGGATACGCTATTGCGAAGAAAACGTTGCGCAACCGCCGAAAAACCCCGGACGAAAAAGAAGAGCATGGGAGTTGTTCGTTGTTAGAGAAGGAACGCATTCGAAACCTCTTTGAGAAATCGGTGAAGCGAATCTGCAGAGGAATTTCCTAGAGAATGCCATTCTCAGAAGCATCGGAAAGCATACAACTATGATATTGGAAGAGAGGACGCCTAGCTGCTCGCTGTGATGCATAATTAAAAGGAGCACCAGCACTGGGGAACGAGAGCCCGGAATCGCCCCGTCGACATATCATCGTCCAAAATTACACCCCGGAAGCCAATCCCAGGCATTACCCGGTCATACCTGCTGATTTGGTGGTTGCGCACCGACAAGCGCCGCATTTTTCCAAAATATCTATTCCTTGTGGTTAGGCGCTAGAGGATATAAAAACCGCTCCAACTGTTGGTTTTTTGAGAATCATTTCGTATATCTCAGTCAGACACTAGTAATGTATATGGATACTCAGGTTCGTCCGAGAAAACTCATTCAACCTGCAAGCATTAAAAGGCTCTTTAGCCTTGCGGGTAATATCACGTTTTCGAGTCAAACCCCTTCATTATGAATGAACGTACAACCTAAACGATGAAAAATCGGTTTTTCAAAGTAAAAATGAACCCACACGACACGACCATCGGCTGGGTGGGTAGCAGTGCGCGTACACACAGGCAGAAGAAGGAAATTAGTGTGCTAATAAGCAATACGCTCCGGCTGCCGCTCTGATCGAGCACAAGAGCAGCTGCCACTGCCGTTTCGATGGGCGCGCGTGACACGACTACTAATCCTGGCCAACCCGGCTATTATGCACCTTCTACGAGCAATATTTCACCAAAAACGCAAACCAACTGCCTCAGCGCGTCGACATCCTATGGAAACAGCGGACCCTCAAGGGTTCCGTGAGAAGCTTCTCGAAAAAAAATCAACAGAATCAACGGGATGGAAGTAGAAGCGCCCTTACCGAACTGCAGAATGTAAAAAATACCAAAAAATCAAAACCATGCCACGGTTTGGTTACGCAATGAGAAGGCTGAGAACCAATTTAAATAATACCGCTTGGAAAAATTCTCATCAGCCACAAGGAACGTGGAAGATTCCTCATAGTATGTAAGATTAATAGGATTACAACGAAGAGTGAGCTGATCCTAACGTTCATTATTCCTGCATCACAAAATGGCCGGATGAGGTCTCAGCGGAACTCAAGATGTTTTACGGACTAGGGAGTTATATCTGAGGGCCACGTTATAACTAAGTCTTACTCTGCCTTCCGAAATACACCCTCAAAGAAACCCAGTATAACGCATGAGTAGGTCAAAAATCCTTGGCACACTATGGTTCACGGGCTAATACATCGCAGAACTGATTATTAATTGAGTGAGCACAAATTCTTGGATGTAACTATTTAATAGATTCAAATGAAAAGGGATTCCGGAGGAGAAGTTCCATCACACAATAGCAGTCGTACAATCGCAGATCAGATTCTGATCAAACAACCATTCCAGTTGTTTAATGTGAATTGAGACGCGGTCCTTAGGTTAGAACTTGACCTCCCGTGAAAATGAGTTTAAACGACCAGACATAACCGGACCATACTCTCATCATTAATATTCTTTCGATCTCTCTCTTTCGATCCTTTCCTAATTCATATTCGAACTAGCATGTTTCCCAAGGTATGTGCTACGCGCAATCGTGCATAGGTAAAAGAGCCCATAAATACCATGAGAATCTGTTTAAACCTGAAGGTTGAGAAAAAATCAAAACATGAGCCCGAAGAAATACCGGTCGACTCTTAAACACTCAAATTCAGTAACTGTCTTGCACTCAGAACCAGACCAAAAAACCAAGTCATCTCTCAGACACACCCCCCCCCCCCGCTCCCACCCCCCAGGGGTATATGACAAATCAGATTTCTCACCAGCAATATTAAAAAATTGTGGTAGTACGATATTGTAGTATCAATATATTGTAAAGGTTTGATGAGGCTGTTTTACGAAATTTGATGCTAACGAATTATTGACCTTTCCACTAACATGCAAATCAGACTTCCAAGAGCGAGTGGTGGGTAACTCCTTCATCTTAGGTAGCACCACCTCTCGCGATTGTTTCAGGCCTGTAAAAGAAACGCGAACTCACCATTCAGCTCAACACCACGCATCATACTATTTAGCTTCTCTGGGCTGGGTATCTTGAGCATTTCGTCCTCAGTCGAGGATCATCTGGCGAGTGGACGTTTTTCGAGCGCGATTACGAAGGGCGATACGGCGGTGTTGCGGACTGAGGCGTGGTGTCTCGGCAATGGAATCTGTCGAATCGAGGCTGTTTTCCGGGACAGACGGCGAGTTCTGCAAGTGCTGATGCTGGGCCGCATTGGTCATCTGCATCACGTCGTCCTGTTGTGCTTCCACCACTTCGTAGGTGATCAGCGCTCGAGGTGACGATCGAAATGTGGCCGCGCCCCGCCAATGCTGCTATCCACGCACACCTGACGCGGATAGTGCGAATACATCTGAAGCGCACACCGATAATGTTACCGTAGTCGAGTACAACGACGACAGCTCATTACGTAATTCACAACCTGATAGGGCAACGATGAGATCGACAAAAGACAGCAGAAGTGCTTGGGCAGTAACAGGAACAGAAGCATAGAAACATGACCAAATATTTAATTAGTTCGGAGTCTCGGTACTATAATTCGAACGATACAGCAACAAGGCGCTATTACAGCGAGAAGGGTCATCTATTTTCTTGCGAAGTTAAAAAGCCTCGAGACAGTACAACTAAAGGATAAGATTAATTCATTGCCACTTTGCCTGGTAATGAAATCCACCACTTTTCTTAAAAGTTTCTAAATTTAGTTGTCTAGGAGGAGGCTAGTCTTGAAATTTCGAGAATGGATGCTGTTTGAGGCAAAACCGACGCAGAAATTTTGTTCGTACAAGCACCGACTGCTTCGCTAGCCATAGGACTAGATAATATCAGGGAAGCAAAACATAAAACTTCCATAGTAGTATTGAGTTGAGCTCAAAAAAGAGCACCAAAACCTTTCAAAAACAAACCTATAAAGCATCCCTGGTATGGTTGTATCTCCCGAGAAAAATGTGCATGGGTCTCGCGAGCGGCTTCTTCTCTTGAGGGTCAAGAACCGAAAAAGAATAGTAAGTTCCCATAGCAAACGAAGTTTTCAAAGATCTCTCGGAGAAGAAATCATAATGTTGTCCTTTCCGAATAACTTGATTGGCTCGAAAAACTTCTACGTGAACCTCTTACACGCTGTGACTCGCTGATTCGATAACGGTATAAGAACACAGACCACAGCTGAACGAACTGCGACCAGTGAGGAACTCTTCGAACAAATTAGCCTTAAATCACTGCCGATGCCACTCAGAAAGGTGCCGACAAGGACAGGTGAAATCATCGACAACAGCCAGCCACGTGAATGAATGAGCAGCGAGTGAATGCGACGGAGTGTAGTGTGAACCGTTGGAATACAACAGCTAATGAATCCGATTCAACATTCACACAGCTAGCTAGCCACGGAGCCGTCAAAAGCCAGGGAAAGCTACCCTGACACACATCGCGGCAGACATTCCGAAGGCGCCTAGATGCAGCAATACTGAATGCGTTCCATGCCGTATTTTGCCACATGGAGACAGGCCGAAGCAATTTCCGTCTCTGTCATGGGAATTACTGCACAACAGCCATATGGGATCACTAGAACACGCCAACTAATTGGTTGGTCGAATTGGTTGAAAATGCCTTCTTAAGCTCTAACCACAAAGCAGAGGCCTCTAAAAAGGTTATAGCTTACACATAGACAATAACAATCTACAGCAGTCTTTCAGCAGTGAAAGATGTGCTGGAATTCGGAATCTTCATAAAAATAGATAATTGGTTTGCGTTTGAGTGAAGGC
Organism: Ostertagia ostertagi; assembly: GCA_036418205.1. Lineage (NCBI taxonomy): Eukaryota > Metazoa > Nematoda > Chromadorea > Rhabditida > Trichostrongylidae > Ostertagia > Ostertagia ostertagi. The sequence goes on along the minus strand of MU901752.1, from coordinate 436 downwards.
GCCTAGCAAGAGTAGCGTACAACGGTAAGTGAGATGGTATATAACCCGAGCCAACCAAATACTTAGTCACGATGGACCACCATTCCATTCGAAACGTGACTACGAAGATGAAAATACGGACCAGAACACAGGTAGTTTTGCGATTTCCTCAAGAGTTTCCAGCTTTTAAACGTTCATGAACAGGAGCGGGGCGCTTCACGAAGGGAACTAACTAACATCGACAGATGAAAGATTTTTCCCAATAATAGGTCGTGAAAAAAACTCCACAGATAAGTTAGAACTAATGAAAGCTTAATTATTTAGTTTGTACTTCGAGATAAGGACAGAAAGAGCGGAACGACCGATGATGCTGGCGATCTGCTTCCATGATGACACTGTCCCTCATAGTTGGTCTTCTTAAAAAAACGTTTCAAAGAGAGCGCCGCGTACACTATTT